>JANZXP010000132.1:19314-32564 GCA_027576715.1 Erythroxylum flavicans
GTCTTGCAAAAATCACTTCAACCTTGAGTTTTAAGTACTTTCAAGCCTTCTTTTCACTAAATCTTCAACTAAACCTTTTGTAAAATATCTATGACATATTTTCTGAGACCGCGGGCTCAATATTAATACCTTAAGTCTCTATGATGACAATTTAATTTCAATTCTCCAAGTATGATTCATTAAAAACATAATTAAGTCATATGAAATTCTCAATCATATCACAATTTTAAAACCTATCGTTCATGTACTTACATGAACATGTAACATTTCGTCTACGGTACAATTTTGGGCTTTACATTTGAGTTGAAGAAGATAAGGATATTTACTTTAGAAGTAATTGCTAATTACGATTTATTTTATTTAGAACAATATTATTTTAATATTGGAAAAGTTTCAATGTCATTAACTGAATCAATAGCTAATGGCAGAGAATTAATACGATTGGACTCAAAATAGAGTAGATATTAATTTCATATTTTATGTCTAATTGGAACATTTTATAATGAAATTATTAAATTATATGAAAAAATTTATGCACAGAAAATTTAGATAAAATCAGTTTGACATTTTCAAATTTTTTAGTAGTCATGATGTATTAATAGATGCCAATTTGATCTATGATTATAAATTATTTAATTAGATAATTAAAGATAAATTAAAAGAAATTTTGATTTAGCTAATTCTAATTATAATTTATAATCATTGTCAGTATATTTGGGAACCTAGTGGATCTCACATAAAGAACGTGTTGAAGAGAGCAAAGATATTTTAATCATTATATTGTCAAATTTGAAAAACTTTATGATTAAATATGAAATATTTAATAAATAAGGGTCAATATGAGATATTGGATCTTATTTGAGCATATTAATATTTAATTAGAATTATTTGAAATAATAATTAAAGTTTAATTGAAATTATAATTTAGTTTCGATTAAATTACTAAAATCTCCAAATTTTATTACAAATAGGTTTAAACCTATCACTTCTTGCTTAACTCTCTCTATAAGAATTACAAAATTTTCTCAACCTATTTTGTGGATACCGTTAGAGGTTGAACACTTGATGAATCATTTTCAAAAACAGCTCGAGAGATACTACAAGAATATAATCAAACTTCAGAATAAGGTTAGAATGAAGATTGATGCTTTATTAGAATTTAATTGTTAATCATTTTATAGAATTAAAGTGATATGGTAAATGTTTCGTAATTATTTCGCTGCGGTGAGAAACTGGTGTTGTCCCAATTTCCTAATAAGAAATGCTATAAATAGAAATATTTTTAATATCCTTAAATTAAAAGTAGTTGAATTATTTAGTAATAACTTTTATGATAGAAGTGCTGTCAATAAAAATATTTTTAATAGCTTTGAATAAAAGCAGTTGAACTATTTGTGAAGAAATCTAAAATATTTTTTTTAATATCATAGAATAAAAGCATCTGAACTACTTGATAAGAACTCTTACGTTAAAAGTGTCATAAGAGATAATATTTTTTTAATTTCCTTAAACAAAAGTATTTGAACTGTTCGTTAATAACTATTATGGTGGATGTGTTATAAAAAGAAATATTCTTCGTATCCTTGAATAAAAGTATTTGAATTATTTGATAATAACTCTTGTAGTAGAAGTTATATAAATAAAAATATTTTTATTATCATCGAATAAAGCAGCAGTTGCTATTTGGCATTTATATAAAAAATGTTTTATGGAATATTATACATATAATAAAAAGATATATATTTAGCTTTAATTATAAAACAATGTTAAAAGAAATATATAAAGACATATTGACAAATTAGGTTTCAATCTCCTTCTTATGCGAATTTGCTTATGAAGTCTCAAAAGCAGTTCCAGAAACAACGCCATATGGGTATATACTATACATTCGACATGTAAACGTATAACTTCGAACAAATTGAAGAAGTGAGCTTCACCAAGTGTAGAGTTGACAACCGGACGCATGGTCACGACATGAAGTTATTATTTCTTGAAATACAACACACAGCTCCATTAAAGCAAATGGGATAACATGAAATTCAAAGTTACATAATTTTAACAGAACATAATGTCTTCAAATACTATATAAACTGGAGATGCAATTCCAGAAAGCACGCAAGTTATTTAATTAGTGGAATACCCTTCCTGTAATACTATACATCACATGGATGTCATTTAGCTCTTAGCCACCTTTCGTTGACATCCATTTGTCCCTTAGGAACTTCTCGTGCTCCATCTTAATAAACTCGTCAGCTACTGCATCGACGCTTTCTCTACAGATCTTCTGATCACCAACCTTAACACAGAACTGTGGTCGCTGGTGCTCTGCAACTTGGTCCCTCTGGCTCTTTGGAGGATCGGATGTAGCATACCCGTCGCCATCATTGATTGTTGAGTCCCACTCGCGATGTTGCTTTTTGTGATGCAAAAAGTTTCCAAACGACATCTTCTGTCACTATTGGGACAAGGCTGAGAAACTGGTAAGGTATGTGAACAGTATCTTGAGTTCTTCACTTGTATCATCATACATCAGTTCCATTTTTATAGTCCAGTAATATTATTCCCAAAGGATAAGGTTGAATCTAATACCTTCACCTTTTTTGACATATCAAACATAATGTTAGGCAGCTTGGCTTCGTCCAAGAATCTGAAGAGCTAAGAATTATGACCCGTAAAAACCAACGTGGAGATATTATTGGGCACGAAGAGAATCTAGCTAAGTTGCCACTTTATTCCCTTCACGAATATCTTCATTTTCCCATAAAAACATGCAAGAGAGCAGACTCATTGATGGACAAAAGTTGGGGAAATAAGATTCTTGGCATTGTAACTGGTATTGATATGTCATATCTGCAACTTTTGAGTTCGTGTCTGGTAAAGTTCCATTAGCCTCCGTAACTTGTAGCAGTCAGGCTCATCTGGTGGCACAAGCAAGATTTGGTTTGCTCAATTTTATTGTACCAGCTAGCTTTAGAATTGGGTGGACAAACGTTTTCTTGCTCATGTTTTAGCAGCCAATTGATGGATTCGTAATTAATATATAATATAATCCATATATTTAATATATATATTATTTATTTGTATCTTATTACAAATTATTTTAATAAAATAAATGCTATAATATTTCCTAAAATTCCTCAATTTCGTTACTAAATTATGGTTAGTTTCGGAACGCATTTCACAGTAGGCAACCCGCTTGCTTGCAACTAAAGCTTGTAAATAAGAGAAAAGATTCGGCAATGCATAAGCAAACAATTACGCTTCATGCTTTAAATTTTGATGACTCCTTCCCTCGAATATCAGCACCAGTGGTCAACTGTTTCAAGCTCTTAATCTTCCATATTCAAAAAATGAATCGAATCTCGGCCTCAGTATCTGAAATGCAAGTCAATAGTATACGCTTTCGTGTTCTTACTTCTAACGCTTTCCTCGTTGTTTAATTCAGCAACTAATGAAGGAGCTTGAGTAACCCATGATTCCTAAGTTGCCTCTCCATTTCTTTCTGCAAGCTTCTTAGGTTGGGTTCCTATTTGTAGATATCTTTTTTTTTGTTAGCTGTCCTATGAGGGTCTCAATTATGAGAAGGTGTTTTTAAGTCATTTACATCCAGACTAATCTCCGCTTGCACCGATTCAACCTGTAAAGGGTAAAGTATTGACCAAACAAGTTTCTCTATTTTTAAGAATCAAACTTAAGAACTCTGATTAAGAGATGAAAATGCTGAACCATTCACGTCAACTATATTTGATTCTATTTACAGATATATTAGTGATATTTTCCCCAGCTACTAAAGCCAGAAATGTTGGGTGTCAGAGATCAAGCAATGAAAGAGAGCCAAAAGGTAGCAAGTTTTACAGCCCAGAAGCTTTCTTGTACTAAATTATGGCTTTTTATTTCTCTGTCTTAAACAGCTACATTATATGAAGCCCCAGACTTATATTCTAGTAATACAAGCAGAATTGCTCTTGGAGACCAACAAAATGACTCGTTATAGCAATCATTTTATTATGAATATGACAGTCTCCTGGAACGTGTTCTGATTAAACTGCCTTTGGATTGCACTCAATTTTCTTGAATCCACTGCAGTTGAAGCCATTGTCAAATTCCTGGCGATGAAAAACAGCATCAGCATCCCAACGTCTATGCTCCTCAAATGACATGTCCTCGATGATAGCCTGTGCTGGAAAACGCTCCTTGTGACCATTTCTAGCTTCAAATCTATTATTCTTAAATGACGTGTCCTCCATCCACGTAGCCCGTGCTGGATTTTTTGAATAGTGAATTTGAAGCTGGAAATTATCACGAGGCGAATATTCCAGGACGTGCTATGCAGGTTAAGGACATGTCCTGTGACCATTTCCGGAGCAAGAATTGGTTGTCTTCTATGCCAAAAGAAGACTTCTGCTGGTTCCAGCCATTTTGATGATAACGGGTCAGTGTGTGAGGTTGGTCGAACAGATTCATACCCTGACCATGTTTCCTGAGATGGTCACTCTCACAATTCCAGTTGTCTTCTTCTTCTTCTTCTTCCATTGAAAAGCTCTCCTGAGCCCAATACCTTCGACTCATCTTGCTGATACTTGATAAGAAAAGACTGCGATTGTGATTTCTTGCCCGAGCTGTCTTGTGAACAGAATTGCCAAATTTATAGGGGCTTCCATTTTCAATTGGCATCACATCACACCTTTTTGACTGCAAATCTTTCAGTTTCACTACTTTATTCTCAACCCAATGGCACACCAAGTTTCCCAGGAGCACTTTGATTACTATAAATGTATGGTCTCAACGAAATATGCCATTGCCCTCTTAATAATTTAGCATAACAAAAATATTTTTACAATTAGTTAAATTACAAAAAGGAGCATTATGATTAAATAAAGAAAAAACTTGTCCACAAAACTAATATGCTTATAAGCAAAAGCTAGATCTATAACAACAAGAAGTTCATGTAGTTAAATGTTTCATCTCCTTTGGTTACAGTTCCAAGTAAGAAACAGGATCTATCGCCTGAAAATGAAGCGAATACTTGTTCAGGGCATCTATTCCCTCCAGATGTAACCTTTCACAGTAAAGTCGATTCTTCACGTAAATGTCATGGAAAGACAGCACTTTTAATCCCAGCCACTTGGACTTGCCAAATCTCATCCATCTCATCAAGTGGACCCCAAATTCCTTCAATAAATAAATCCTTTGTTTTCATAGAAACAGCAAGTAGGTTGACAAATTTTTTTTTAACCACATGATATTTTAGGAGGGTTCTAATTATAAGAAAGTGTCTTTAAGCTATTTATATTCAGACTAATCTTCACTCATATCGGGTCAATCCTTAAGGGTTAAAGTGTTGGCTAAACAAGTTTTTCCATTCTTAAAGCTCGAACTTGAGACCTCTAATTAAAGGATGAGAGTGCTGAACTACTCACACCAACCATATTTGGTTAGTAGGTTGGCAAAACTTTAACTAACGTAGGGCCGACTTATTATAAGTTGTGTTTGAATCTAAAGTGCGATGGGGATAAATAAAGATGACAATAATGACCTGGTCTGTTTTTGGACCAGATTGGCTAGGCTACAGGGTCGGCCCTTAGCTAGGGGTATTAGTCAGTCATGTGACCCGACGGGCCATAGCCCGGCTCACAGGCAGGGCTACGAGCCACCGTAGCCAGGGGTTAGCCCGAGCTCTGCCCTGCCTATGATAAGCTTAGGTATAAATACTTATCCACTACAGTTTCTAAATATAATCACATGTTTGGATCTGCAGGCGAACAACCGAAGGTTGGAGGAAAGTGCGGTGCCACCGCAAAAATTGATAAGTAAAAAGAGGGTTGCAGTAGGAAAGTGTTTCTGTGGTAGAAATTTTACTTTCCATTAACAATCTTCTGATAATTATTATTTTCCATTGTACTCTCAATTAATAGAAAGTAAGTTCAACGTATCGTCTTCTTCGTTCTCTCTAGCTTTCTGTGTTCCTCATCCTCTCCATATATAATTTTAAATTTATATGACTAATAATATATTTTTTTAATTATTTATACAACAATTAATAGTTTATTAAATCAATGAGTTTTTTGTCATTTTATCTCTTTTTAGCAACCGCAACCGCACTTGTCAAACATCTATTTTCATGTTTCAGTAGTTACCAAAATAACAATCCCAAACACATAAGTACTTCATTTCAGTAGGTTGGTTTCAGCATGTTATTAACCGCCACCACTCTCCCAAATCAAGTCTAGGTCACTCAAAAGCAATCATGAGGAAAAAAATAAATAATTTAATTAAACTAAACTCAAATTAATAATGTGTTAGAGTTAACTTAAGTCAAATTTAATTAATTCAAGTTAAATTTAAGATTATTCTACATATAATGTTATATTTCTTTATTATTTTAAACTAAAGTTTGATTTTCATAAAATAAAGAGTTTTTAAAAATTTTCTAAAATTTCTTGAATGACGAAAAATGATATACCTTTTACCCAAATTATTCGTGTGACCTAGTTGGACCTAGCTATTTAGAGAATAGACCTTGAGGGAGTTGGTGTTGGTGTGGTCCAAGTTTAGATCTCTAACAACAGGAAACCCTGAATCACGCATCGAAACTAAAAGAGAAACAACTTGCATTGCATGGGAAGAAAGAACCTGAGCTTTTTACTTGTCTGTATCTCTTCAGTTTTCCTGTTTTAAATAATTTTCTTACTCAATATTGAGGGTATATAACCTGCGAGCTGAGGCCTGGGCCACTCTTCAGATTCAGTTTTTGAGCAAAACTTAGCAGATTCCCCACTTACATAATAATCCTGACCACTTTCACTTACTCTAATAAATCAATTACATCTAATCTCTCAGAAGAAGAAGCAGAAGAAGATAAGATACAAAGATTTTCAAATTCAAAGTGGTCCAGCTAGCAGGGACCGAATAATACTCAATGGAGAAGAACAGTGGAGTACTTCAGTGCGTAGCATATGGTTAATTTCAGAGACTGTTCCATATCCTATTGTTTTTAAATGCCTTTATATAGACATTGTCAGGTGTGTGTACTGTACATTTGATATTAATTAATTTTGTTATACAATACAACCCTCCCACCCTTTTCATTCTCTCCAATTTGGGTTTCTAACTGAGTAATACATTATTAAAAATACATTTTATGATGTTAGAAATAAGAAGATTTTTATTAAAATATCAAATTATTGTCTAGTATTTTATTAAAAATAAATTTTAAAATTATAAGAACAAATTAATTTAAAATAACAATTATAATATCATAAATTATTTTAAGGTAATTTAAAATAACAAAATTAATACTAATAATAGAAGGGGAGTAGGGGAGCGTTTTAGTAGGGTCAGGCTGTGTTGTCTTTACATGTACATATGCTTCTAAATTTCCGAGGGACTTGGCTACTGTGTTACCTGACGAGAATAACAGGCTGATAAAATAGACACATAGAATAGAGTCTACAGGCTATCACAGGACTCAGGACAAAAATTGTGCAAGAGAAGGTAGAGTCAGAGTCCGAGAGTACTCATTTCGGTTTTCTGATGCATTTGATAAAGCAAAACCTTAATATCTAGTTGGTTCATGTTTGCTTCCTTATTTACGCAAATCAGGAAGGAAGAACTGTGACAAACCAACCGTACAACTAATGCCTACAGCTTATAGAATTAGGGTTACTGGACTCTGAAAAAGAAAATTATTAATGGTGATGATCGCTTTGGAACTCCAGCTCCTAGTTTCTGAGCAGCCCGCTTAAGTTTGAGTTCAGGTTCAGGCCCAGAAGACGACATGTTCTTGAGCTTCACATTGGTGGCCTAACTTGCCGAATTTGAAGAATTTCACGCGCCACTCTTTCACATTTCGAAGATTGCAAACTTCAAACCCTATTCAATCGGATACCCTAAATTTTAAAAATAGGATTGGCACTTAAAATATTTTGATGCATATAGTTTTAAGGTTAGTTTGGAAAAACGGTGGCAACTGATAATTTGCTAAAATCAACTTGTTGAAATGATAAGTACTTATGTGTTTGAGATTGTTATTTTAGTAACTGCTGAAACTTGAAAATAGGTATTTGATAAGTGTGATTGCAATTGCTAAAAAAAGATAAAATAACTAAAAAAAATTATTAATTTAATAAACTATTAATTATTGTATAAATGATTAAAAAATATATTATTAGTCAGACAAATTTAAAATTATAAATAATAAAATATTAAATTAAATAAGAAAATATAAATTAAATAAATTTAGTAAATAAAATATTTCATAAAAATATATTATTAGTTATATAAATTTAAAATTATAAATAATAAATTATTAAATTAAAATAAGAAGACGACGATAAGTTGAACTTACTTTCTATTAATTGAGGGTATAATGGAAAATAATAATTATCAAAAGGTTATTAATAGAAAGTAAAATTTCTACCGCAGAAACACTTTTATTACCGTAACCTTTTTTGTACTTATCGATTTCTACGGTAGCATCTCACTTTCTTCTAATCCTCAGTTATTCACTCGTAAATACAAACATGTGACTGCGTTTGAAAATTGCGGTAGATAAGTACTTATCCCCACAGCACCGCAGATCCAAACGCGGTCTTAGAGTATTTTTAGATTGAAAAAACCAAAATTTTTAATTTATAAAAAATGGACTTTTCGAAAATATCTAACACTTAAACAAATTCCGATTTAAGTTCAAACTTATCATTACTCATATTTGAGATACTATACTAGTTTTCAGTATAATTTTCTTTAAAAAGAACATCTTCACACTATAAGACTATGGTACTCCTTAAATTTGAGTCTCAAGTTGAGTATATATAGTGGCATGTAGCATGATGTTGAAGACAACCTGAACCTTGAATCTCTCAAGCAAGTTAAGGAACTCTCATAACTCAGAGAAGGCTAATCTGACCTGTTCCTTGGAGAAGTATAACTCTACAACCGTGTTACATTGGCTGATAGTTGAGTCAGTATCACATGAAACTTGTTCGACACGAGATCATAATTACGACATAGTTACAAGAAGAAGCCATTATCAGACAAGAACATGCGTACATAATTTGTCACATTCATAAGCAACACGTTAACTATTTAGAATTGTGGGAAATCTAGACGATTTGCATTTCTGGGAGTCCAAATGAACAGTTGAGCCCCAACCTGCTCTGAAGTAGTGTTGCTACTCAGACTGGAGTATGTTTCATTTTCTTGTTCGTGAGTAGCTTGCGCGCAAGATTTTGCTACTGTCAAGAGTTTAACGTTAATGAAAACATATAAAGGGAACCGGAAAAAAAAAAAAACCATGTCCTAGAAGACTAAGAAGTACAGACAAGGATGTCCACATATCCTTTGAAGCACATTATAAATCAGGCACAACCCTCCATTATTGACGCTTTAGGTTACGTATGGTGCAGGATGTCCACATATCCTTTGGAGCACATTATAAATCAGGCACAACCCTCCATTATTGACGCTTTCGGTTATGTATGGTGTAGGATGTCCACATATCCTTTGGAGCACATTATAAATCAGGCACAACCCTCCATTATTGACTAGGAAATGAAGTTTCAAGCTTTAGGTTGTGTATGACGTTCTATGGGACCAATACAAGTCTGTATTAAGCAATGAAGGTTCCAGTCTGGGATTCTTGTTTATAATATGTGCTGATCATGGTTTTAAATTCCGATTGCAGTCCGGACCGTTATCGCGATTTATCATAATTGTATCCTCATTGTTCAACCTGTAGTCCGCAATTTAAATCCTTAATGCTGAATGCTAAGGTCATATTCTTGGTTTCATCGTTCTAGTTTGTCTGAGTCTTATATTCTACTGATCTTAGTCTATAAGAAAGATCTCTCAAAAGGTATAATAGTTGAGAGTTCTCGTTGGAGAAGACAGTCCCTTACCTTTTCTCATAATCTCGCTTGTTCTTCCAACAAAAGCCTTTCCTGAAAGCATCAGTCAAGAGCAGAAAATCAGGAATCAAAGTAACAGAAGATGAAAAAAAACCTGAATACTTTGAACTATAAATTTTGATAATCTTTTTTATGATATTGTCTACCTTAGCGTTTAATTCATGTAGCTGCTCCGAGAATAGCCGAGCCTGAATTGTATATATCAAGTACATTAGATTTTAGGTCAATTCCATGTCTAACATACCCTCCATTTCATACCATACTTGCAAGAAAATTCCACGAACCTTTCTTGCCCTTACATTACTTAAGCTCCATTCGAGCTGGCTTGCCATGTCTTGGAGCTCGTCACTGGAATATGAGCTTAAACTACACTGTCCCAGCAGTTTCCTAAGTGCATCAAATTGTTCTTAAGCTAATGCTTAGAGGTAAAAAGTTCTAATCAAGATCCGAAAATGAAAAAAATGTATCCAACTAGGTTTCAGTACCGCTTTGATTGTTCAAGAAACTCTATCTTGGTCCCCATGGATGCAGCTTCAAGCTTTAGTTGCTGCAAGTGTGATTCACTATCACTTCCATCTATCTGTACTTGCTTTGCATGTCTGTAATAGCGATCCATTGTCTTGGGCATTCTTCACCATATCAATCACAAATCATTCTTGGATCAAATTCCTGGGAAAATATCTTAAGACAGAAAGGAATTGCAGATTTCTTGGCAAATAGATGCTACTGAATACTGAAATAATTTTGAAGATCATTTGATCTTTGTATAAAATATTTACTCTCTACACGGCAGTGCAATTGTTCAAGCTCTTCATGTATTTCCTCTTTCTCACCATTTTCAAGACCTAATTCAGTTCTGCAACTTACCATAGGAAAGCTCACTAACTTGTAATAAACTTCTATTTATGGGGAATATAGGGTATGATGGGGTTAAACTCATATTTCGTCTTTTCCAAGATATTATCAGGCCAACCAGAGATCTAAAATAAGAAGCAAGAAGAACGACAAGTCTTCCTCAGTTCTGGGCTGGCCAGCCAAAACAAATTGCTTAATGGCTTTCACAAACCAACTAAGTGATCATAGTCAGTTTCAAACAAAATTTTTCAGTACTAAATGAAACAATTCAGAAAGGGAGTTTTGCGGGAAAAATTGCAGTGACTGAACTAAGTACTGGATGTCCTTGAAGAATGCTTCTGCAGGTGGGAAATTTCAGAAAGAGCAGATAAGCCTAAGCAATATTATCTCGTTTTAAAAAGATCCCTAAAAGGAATAAGAATCAAGATGGCACACCGCAAAGGGTGTGCAAATCTGTAAGCACTGGAGTAGAATCTATAAGGTACAATCGAAACGAAATGAAAATCTAAACATGGGATCTTTTAGCTTAAAGATATAGACTCCTTAATGGATATGTCTGTACGCAAACTCGCTAATTAATCGCCTCTAACTATGTATCCACCATTGGAGAATGTTCATAATTTCTTATGTGTGTACTATTGTACATGAATGAGCAAGCACAGTATTTTCTTTATTTGTTTTAAGAGATAACTAAGAAGAACGTACTCCTGGCTTGAAAATTCATAGAGCCGTCCTCTCTGTGAAAAGACGATCACTGCAACTTCTGCATCGCACAGAACAGATAACTCGTGAGCTTTCTTCAACAGACCGTTTCTTCTTTTGGAGAAGGTCGCTTGCCGGCTCACATCATTTTCGATCCTCTTCATTTGAATCTTTCCTCTCACCATTTCCTAGTAAAAAAGTTTAAACATACAGATTCCACGAAACCCTAAGTCAAAGCATACTAAAATGATTACCATACATTAAATCTTACCAGGTATTAAGCAAAATCCTTGAAGAAAATTGGTCTTTACCACTCCTAGGTTGCACCGAATCAAAGACTTCAAATTTATACAAAAACTGAAAACTTCTTGAGGAAATAACGATTGCGCAGTTCAAATTACTCCTGACTGAACACTGTAGAACCCTGAAACCCCAGAAAGACTACCAAAATATAAGGTATGAGGCTGGTGTACATGATGAATATATAGCAGAAGAGAAAGAGGGATAGAAAAGAATCACCGAGGCATTGATGTATCAATCTCTTTACTTGGAGACCACAAAAACCCTTTGAGCATTCGATCTTTTTCCTTATTCCCCTTATCTGCAGCTGTTATACTCTTCCTAATCCTCTCTACACCGCAAACATGGAAAAAAAAAAAAGAAAAAGGTGATGATAATGTGAAACAGGAAAAGGAGCGGAATAAATTAAGAAGATGAGAAGCACTTCATTTCTTATTATTATCCAATTTTTGCTAAAAAAGGAGAATAATTATTATATTTATTTTGCCAAGTCTGGAGGGTCGCACCATAAAAGGTCCAGTCCAGAGTTGAAGAAGGAAGTCCAACGACTAAAAGGTGTTGATCGTACGATGAAGTGCGGTGAGGGCCAATAAGAACTCGCCACTGAAGCCCGACAGTCTCATCAACAATGGGAGTCGGGTTGGGCAAAAAAATATTGGCCACCGGCTGAGGACCAAGTCACGTGGCTAGCATTGACGACGAGTCAGCTGCATGCACAGAATTAGGTTTTTGCTTGTGTTTTGCCTCCGAACGGTCAGGAAGTGGGCATAATCACATCCTAAGATTTATTTTAATGTGTTTGCTTAATTAGATGGTGGCCAATCCATTTTGGAAGGAAAATTAGAGATGAGAGGTTATATTTATATTCTAAATTTTAAAAGAATATAATTCACACTACAATAAAACTTATTTTAGCTACATTTTTTGCGACAATTTGAAAATGGTGGCGATGATTTCTACATTCGTTGCCAAAAGTGCAAAATATCCTTTGTAATGCTTTATGTGAAACATCGCAAAAGGGGCGACCTTTTGTGATGGTTTAAAATTTCGTCGCCAAAGGTCGAGCCTTTGGTAACGATTCTCTTTAGAAGTGGTCGCCAAAAGTTGATGATAAAGATTTTAAATCTTATGAATTCCTTAGGAGAATTTTGAGAAATTTTTGTGTGTAATAATATTCTTAAAAGTAATAATGATAAAAAGATAAATTTTTAATGTTAAGTGTGCTTAATAATCCTAAGATTAGTTATAATTGACATTTATATGATTTTTCATATTTTTTCATTTGTTTTCTTTATAAATTTGTTTAAATAGCTAATGCATTCAAACTTTATAAATTTATTTAAATCTATAGATTTATACACAAATAATTTTTTAATGATGCCTATTGTGCATCACATTACATCTTCGTTGATACAAATATTTCATGAAAATAGAATGGAGCATCTAAAAATTGTAAAATATTTTCAGAATTTTAATTATATTGTT
>JANZXP010000132.1:32664-54759 GCA_027576715.1 Erythroxylum flavicans
TTCATGTTTGACTTTTGGGCTTTTTTTTGGCCTTTCTGCATTAAAGGATGTTGCTTTACCTTTATTGAAGAGTTGAATTTGGGGTTGGTTGGGGTGAGTCTCGTCTAGTCTCTCCTTCTCTAATAAAGAAAAGCGAGATGACGTATGAACTTGATATGACTTCCCTTTCTTCGGTGGTCCCGTCTTTTCAGTGGGAGTAGGAGTACGTCTACCTTTTTTCTACGCTATTAGCCAAGGTCCAGGTCTGGCTAGATCTTCCCGTTGCAAGGGCGGCGTGACTGTTGAAGCAAATTGCTATGGCAGTGAGTGACAGGTGGAAATTGGTGGCGTAGGTGTCTCCTGAGGGATGGGATGCTTGCTTGAGTCTGCTAGTGCTGGTGGCCCAGAGGTGGCCTCCGGAGCAGGCGGAGGCCGAGGTGCAGTCTGTGGACCTAGCGCCCCTTTGGTGTTGAGAGAACATTCCGCCGCTAGATGACCGTATCTGCCACAAGAGACACAAATTCAGTGGAGATCTTCATATGAAACCAGATACGATTTGCCATCAACAGTAACTGTTGGAACTAACTGCTTCCTCAAATCCATTCGCACGGCAACCCGAGCAAACTGTGCTCTTTCTTCTTGGAGGGTATGTTCGTCAGCCTTGATGTAGGACCCAATGGGCTTGGTGATTTCCTTCAGCACTTCTTCATCAAAATAGCGAGGCAGTAGTCCTGGGATTCTTATCCATGTAGCTATTGAATCGATGTGTTCAACAGATGTGTCGAAATTCCTGTGGTAGGGATAAACAGTGATATAGTGCCCGAGTATGGACCATGGACCTTGTAGCAAGACTTTATGGTAGTCGTCCTCACAGGACATCTTGGCTATGTAGAAACCGTCTGCAATGTCGATTAGTTTAATGTTGCCCTTAGGCCTCCATAATCCCAAGAGCCTCTGGTAAAGCGTTTTGTAATTGATGTGTCTGCCCAGTGGCCTAATGATGATTGAGAGAGCATCATTCTCGTCCATTTGTTCTTGTATCTTTTCAGAAAAAGTGATGAAATGCGCTCCGTCAAGGCAGGTGTGTTCGACATCCCCTGGGGCCACAATAATTTGACAGCGAGTGAAGTGTGAGTGTGTAGAGGGACTAGACTGCTGGCTGGGTTGATGGTGCAAAAGGGCGTTTTTAAACGACATAGTAGCAAAGGGAGTCACCACTGAGGCTCCACTTGTATCAGTAGCAGGAGCAGCCATAGGAATAGGCGTGGGATTAGTATTTGCATCAGTAGCAGTATCATCCATATTAGTAGGCGTAGCGTTAGTGTTTTCAGAAACCGTGCTAACTGAAATGGGGGTAGAAACTTTTGCTCTACCTTCTCTCTTCTCGTAAAGCATCGCCTCTACATTCCATTGTCCAAATGGACATGGACACTGATCAACCGCATATCACTCCGCCTATGCAATGAATTTTAATGATGGTAATGATGAAGCTCCTCTCAATAATAAAGAATTTGTACTAAATGAGAATTGACATTAATGCAAATATAGCGGGTTTTCAATTGAATGAAGCTTCAAATTTTGTTTTTTTTGCCTTCTTTTAATTTTATTTATATTTAATGTATACATTAAATTCTATATATGTAACATTGGATTGGGCTAACCTTCATCAAATTTTCACCGTAGGCTTCTAGTCCTTTGCTAGACCGATTAATTAGTTTAGAATGCTAACTCCTTTTTCAATCATATCTGAGCTTTTCAAACGGTAGTTGAAAGTTAGGGAGAGTTTTCTTAAGTGCCTTTAGATGTTTTATGTATTGAATTCAAAATTGTCATTTTTTTAGAATATTCAAGCACTGAATATTTAAAAAAATGAGCTAATTTAATTTACTAATTATTATATATACTGGATAATTTATTTAATATATACTCTTAAGAATTTATCCAATATTCATCTAAAATGAATAGATTGAAACTAGGTGATATTTTATTATTTTTAAAATTATAATTAGGACTATTTGAAGGTGAGTTTTTGTGCACATCGAAAACTAAGTTTGAAAGCGGTAAGACAACAAATAAGGGCACTATGTGCTATGTTAGATTAATTAATAGCTAGCAAACTTGGTCCATAACGTGCATGTCTCAAAGTTGTAAACTAGTTTATATGTTTACTATTAATGTTGATTTAATAAAATATTGAGGAAACTGCTCCTTACTTGCACATGGTAGGGTATTATATATGTATCAAATTGCTGATATTGCGGATTAATTCAAGATAAGGAACAAAAATAACTTGGATGAGTATATAATCAGAAGCTCGAAGCCAATTTCTCTTTTGAAATCAAATTATTCGTTAGAGCAAATTGTAAGAAAAGATTATTAGATATTTAGATGTTGAGTGACATAGTAAGGTTTGGATCGAAGACTTGAAGCATAAAAACGCTTAAATTTGGATATTTTGATCTTAAAATTAAAAAAAATTGAGAGAAAACGTAATTGTTAAGATTTTTCAACTTCACATCAAAACCTGAAGACCTACTTAGTTATTTTGATGCATTGGAACAATTTAATTTCAACTTGACCCACAAGTTGAAATTGCTTGCCTTGGTTTGGTAGCGATGATTATTTCCCTATAAATGTGTTTGGAATCTTTCGTCGTGAGAATTGACTAGGTCAGTCAATCATGCATCAAATGGATCAAAAGAACATGTTGTAATTTAAAGATCGAGTCAAGGGACCATGGAAGAAGACCTTCCCCAGTCTTTCAAAACTTGTTACTTGGGGCCACTATTGAGTACCACAAAAGTAGGTGAATTAGAGCCAAGTTGGTCACTCTTCAAAGAACTCATAAACTCATAAATGTTCTATTCATCAACTGTGAGAAGATGGTATATGATAGATCAATCCTCTGATGCTGGATATAGGCCCATGGCTTGCGATGATAATCACATTTGTAATTGGAGAAAAAAATTTCGTAATAATTTGTTATTTATGATACAATGAGTATTATATTACCAATACAGTTAAAAATCACCCAACTATGAAAGCTCTAATCTTCTTGTTTAGGCAGTCTCCATCATTACCAACGACATTGTTGTTTTAGACAATATTAATGCTAATAGGCATTGAACCCACCGAAACGAAGTTGATACTAATAGGCATTGTCTAGTGATCTGCTGCTCGTAGTCGTCGCTTTCTATTCTTTTCAATCGAGAATGTGAGAGGTGTTTAGACCTATATGTTCTCTCAAATAACTTATTTTCAACTCTTGAGTGACTTTTTATTCTTCATATCAACTCATTGTAAGTCAGGTTCATTAAATGAAAGTGAAGAAAAGCTAATTGCCACCAATTCCCTTGAAAGGATATATTTTCAAAATATAATGGTAAATGTATCGAGATTTTTATTAACAGTATTGCAATACTTTTCATGAACTTATGTGAATGAAGCTCTTACATATAAAGAGTAATCTTTTCATTTTGTCTTAGTAGAATAGACCAGAATTTATAACTATTATTTTTAAATATGAATTGAATAAATTAATATAGATCATAAAATAAAATAAAGCCTCATGTTTTGACGGGCAAGGCAGGAATCTAATGAAATTACACCCGAAACCCTCAAGTAATAGAGGCTATTTGGAAGTTACAGTAACACTTGAATCACCCCCTCAAATTGGGTGAATGTTCGTGTGATCAGTATGAAGATGGCCACTATTTCCCAAGCTATACGCACACATAACAGCAAAGCTAAAATAATGCAGCAACTGAGACTCGTTCAATCAAGTAAAGTTCTTCTTAGTGACAATGTGTTTGAAAAGTTGAACCAGGATACGTACAAACCTGAGTCCCAGAAGTCTCCGTTAACGATAAGGGTACCTACTTAATATTCCTTGTCCAAGAGATTTGTGGTCAATGCAAGACATGTATTTTATGTACTTTTAAGAAACCTTTGGGATTAGCTACTTGGACCGGCAAGAACAGTCAGGTCAATGCATTTAAAAGGGCTTTTATAGGCTCTTTTCCAGATGTTGGGAAGCTAAAATCCAACCACATTTACAATGTTTCAATGAAAGTTATCCCGAGCTAATGTCTTTCTTGGCTTTCTCGTCTAAGTGAAGGGTTTTATCCTGGATGAAACAGAATTGCTGTTTCATTTGGTTTCTGCTAATAGGAGAGGTTTTAATCTGCTATTGTTAGAAAGAAATAGTAGTTATCGATCGAGGGGACACATGAACCTATTTGATAGCAGCCAAAAATTCTTAGATACAACGTCTTTTTTAGCAAATAGTTTTTTTCAGTTTCAACCCATCATGTATTCATCTTTCTATTTCCTCCTTTTTTGGAAGTTAGTTTTATTATTCAACATATTTAGGGTGAGTGGTGTACTAATAATAGACCAAGTTAACAAAAACTTCGTATCCTTATTTAAAATATGGAATAATGTCAAATATTCCCAAAAAAAGCTTTAACAACGAAGTGGGTGGTCACATTTTAATTAGTTATGATCAGAAATCATGAAAAATAATAATCACAAAATTACTGAAGAATTTTGATTTTGTAGAATCAATGTACTTTTATTTGATAAAATCCAAAATTTGAAAAGTAGTAAATAATAGGTTTTTGTTATTTTAAGTCTATGTAATACGTAACTTAATTATATTTAGTTCAAAGATAAGGCTGTTAAAGTATCTTATATAATTAATTATACAAATCTCATTTAAGTTAAAGAGTATCTTATGAATTTGATTGATATTCACAATACTAATGTTTAGTTACATAATGTATCTATGCTAATAGTTTCATATAACTTTTATAAACTTACACTTTGTGTTTTTAAAAGTGTCCTAATAGATTTTGTGCCACATTGAAATAACAACAACAATAATATTAAGTAGAAATCTCATTGAGATGGGAGTTTCAAGAAGTTCAATAATATACAGTCTTATCTCTAATTCAAAAAATTCACGTGAATAAATGAGGTTTGTGCCAGAATGACATTATATGAAAGGCACTAGAAAAATATGGAGTGATTGTTGGGAGGTTGTGGGTTGAGGCATCACCAAATGCATGTGTCCAACTTGTGCCATACTCATCAAACTTTACTTTGTAAATTCGTATTGAGCTAACAATTGAGAATATTCATTTGCACCCATTCTTTCTTTGTCTAATGCACAGGCTCCTTAGGGGCCGGAACCACCCATGTGACATGATTGTCTGGTGACCCCATTGCATGTGCCATGCCTTGTCAACTAGACCTAATAATATTATGTTACTTAAGTGAGCCAAGTCAATTGATTGTCCAAATATTGGTAAAGTTGAGATGTTTTGGTTACTACGTAAATAAGATCATATTTCTGTTAGATTAAATTTGACTTTTAATATAATACAATAAAATCTCAACAAATTGATAATGTTAAGATTATATACAAATTATCAATTAAAAGAGATATGAATTATTTAATTAAGAAGTAGTTGCCCTATTAATTCAATTAAGGCAATTTTACTAAATTTATCTTGGAGTATTTGAGTGATAAGTTGTACAGAAAATATTTAGAGAGCGTAAAACAATAAAGAGTTATACGATGCGTTCAGAAAAGATCAATGGCTCTCAAATACGAATATGTTGATGCTCATCTAATTGGTTAGACCATAGATGTAGTAATTTACTTAAGCGCGAAGTCTCTATATTGACTTTAGAACGACTTAGCTAAAACTTCGAACATGCTCCACTTGACTTTTTTTTCCTTGACCTTTTTTCTTATTCTTAATTTTTTATACAAAAATTAAACTAAAAATATTAAATATTATTATTAATAACATAATTGCCTTTTTCAATACTATTTTATTTTAAAAAGACATTATCAATCATAAAAAAGTAAAAACTAAAATAAATTGGAACAATTAATCTCTCTTTATTGCTTATGTAATTAAATTGTTTCATAATTTAGTTGTAATTAATTAATTATATATTATATTTAAATATAACTAAATTAAAGAACTATATGATAATATAATTATATATTACTAATGCATTTTCTATCTATATATATTATTAATGAATTATTGTATTAATAGTATAGGGATTACCTTTTTAACCATAAGTATTCTTTTGAAAATAGTTTAGGCTTTGTTCAAAAGAAATTTGGGTATTTATTACCCGGATATATTTGCAATTTTTCTATATTGGAATAAATAAATAAAAATTAAAAAGATTTTAATTATGTAATTATAGCCTCTATTAAAATTTTAAATATGCTATTTCCAAATTAATTTTTTGAAATACCTTGTTACGGTTGATTTGCATTAACATAGAACTGAATTGAAACAAGATTTTAGTTACCAAAAGCATAGTTGTCGCAAGAACAGTTGGGCTTGTTAGTTAACAAGCTCGTTATTTTTGATACAGGCAAAACAGGAGTCTCCAGGATTCTGCCCTATGCTTCAATCTCAAAGCCCATTCCTGAAGAAGCCAGAACATGTATACTGGTAGCGAAAAAATGACAGTTAGGGAGGGGACAATATTCCTAGACAACCTACCTGGATTATATATTGATAACACCTGCGAGAGCCACATTGCACGTGTGCAGTCTAGATGCTTATGGTGGTTTTTGATTTGCCAATGCTCGTTGTTCCCTTACCAACGGGCCAACCTGACCTGAGTTTGAGAAAATGAGAATTCCTGAGACAACCCCCCACATGCATGTTGGGAAGATACGTAAAAATGCTGCTTCATGTGTTTACAGGCTTAGGCCTACATATTACTGTGATGGGGTAGCCTGGCCTGTGTTTTTCTCACTTTTGTGCTTAGACAGCCTCTCCTTTGTTGTGTCAGAAGGAGCCCAATCTTGATCACCATGTTTCACCTTTCACTATCGCTATTTTGTTTATATTTGCTACATGAAAAGACGACTCATTGAACAATTTCCACGACATGCCCCTGTATTAGCATTCTAAAAATGCATGGCTTCTTTTTTCTCATTGCCTCTACTTTATGCCCCAAAGGATTGATGGCTTTGTAGATCGCACCATTATGATTATCCTTGGACGGGATCTGTATGATTATCTTTCCCGGTATTATTATACAATATTAGCCCATTGGTAATAGAATATACACATTTGAAGACAATGAACAGTTGCTCCTCCTTTTCTTATTTTTCGAAAATCTAAATTTTCATTGTGCCAACGGAAGTTTAAAATTTAAGTGGATTATGTTTGCACTCCAACTTGACTAATACGACAAGTCGGATAAATTTATGAAAAACCTCTGAATTATCTCAATATTAAAATTTTAAAATTTGAACCTATTAGTATGTGTTGATTTACTGAATCCACCTAAAAGTTAAGGGAACATTTTGATTCTACTTCTTTTTTTTTCTTGTTGTAGTTTTTAATTTTCGTTTTTAGTTGTTAGTTTTTGTTTTTCTTTCAAATAAAAATAAAATCAAAAACTTATTTGATTGTTGACGTTAATATAATTATATTTTTTATCATTAACAATAATTACATATTAGATAAGACTTAAAGATAAATTATTTTTAATTAAATAAATTTATTTAATCTCTTGTATAATATTTATTTTAATATTATCTTATTTTAATAAATAAATAATTTAAAAATTAAAATTTTATTTAAAAATTAATATTTATTTGAAGTACATTTTAATTATTAAATCAAAATTTATTTGAATATTTATTAATAATAATTAAAATTTAATTACATATAATTTAATTATAAAAATTAATAAAATTAAATTATTTATAATTTTATTGATAATTAATTTTAATTTATTAAATATATAATGTTGAATTAAATTATTCATAATTTTATTAAAATTTAAATAATTAAATAATATATTAAATGATAGTATTATAAAAAACAAAAATAAGAAACAAAAACTATTTTTATAAATTTTATAATTTTTAAAAACTAAAAGAAACTAAAATTAAAAATAAAAACTAAAATCTCAAACAAACATAATTTTTTACTAAATTTAAAAATAAAAATAAAAATAAAAACAAACACCCTGAACAAATCAAATCTCGGTTTCTATAATCACCTAATGTCCTAAAGAAGTATTGATCTTTAGAGTACAGCAGTACTCTTTTTAGCAATCTGCATTCTCCTTTTCTTTAGTTCTTTTGAATTAAACAACGAAGAGAGGACAACGCAACATACACCAACACCAACGTAATGATGTTAAACTTCCAAATCAAAAGACAATAACAAATAACACATATACATGAGCTCATCTTCATCGTCATCATCACGGTAAGAGTTTATCTTGACCGACCACAGAATAGAAAATCTTGTTTAGAGCTTATGTTTATCCTTCCTTGTGCCTTTGCTAAAGTTGATGCGATGGGTCGAGAAGGGTTCTTTGGTTGCTTTTATGTTCATTTTCTCACTTTCTAATTATAAGATTAATTTGGTTAACTACTCTTTTGAGCTTTTGGATTGATAATGCTGGGACTTCAGTCATCATCAAAAGCGACTTGTTCATTTAGGTTAGATGGATGGATAGAGACAAAGACACTCCTCTCACTACTAATTTCTCAATATATAATTTGTTCATCTTTTTTTCACAAAGGAATCAATTTAAAGCAGAAGACGTATATACCACAATTTATTTATGTATTCATATCTGTATCAGTACTGTTTGTTAACGAGCAGTTATACACATGAAAATATTTCAAGGTATATTGAGTTTGGATCAAGTAATTATATCTGTCATTGTAGCCGTCCTGCTCCTAATGCTTGCATCTAACTCCATACGAAATAGAGAAAACCGATCATGCATGCACGAACCCTGAAACGTTGGGAACACACAACTTTTCCTGATATGAGTTAACGACTAGAAATCTTTTCCCTTTGGCTGGTTTTTAAGCAGAAAAGAAAGAAGGGAAATTATTCTGATAAAGTTCTGGTCCAGTGATAGAAATTCCTGCAAGCCAAACCAAACAGCAAAAGCGTGAATTCCAAGCTCCTCAACAGTTAAAAAGTATACTGATGCATAGCTTTCATCTCGTAAAGAAGGAAAAAGAAGCAGAACCAAACAAAGCAATAAAAACAAAAGCCTAGATATGTCATAAAGAGCATAAGTTTCATGTCAAAACACAAGACCTATGTATGCAAGTAGCTAGTAGGTAGTGGTGAATATTTGATGATTGGATTAGCATATCAATGATGAAGACAATCTCCACGTCAACCTTTTTCATGACATTTTTATCTGTAACTAATCAAAGGGGTGTTGGGTTCGTAACAAGATTGCTTGCCTGGCACGCGAATCTTGTGGAGACAGTGTTTGCGAGAACCGATTACTTTTGGAAGTGAGTTGTGTTTCAACGCATAATTTACCTACTACAAAATGTGTTAACTTTTAGATTTTTTGACTAATTGTCCATTGGAATCCAACTATTACCTGTCCTTAATATACCTAATCCCAGACACTCGGCAGACCAAAAGGAAGGTATTTGTACGTTTGGCCTAGCATAACACTGTTTTGGGTCAATGCCTCATCATTTCATCTTATTGGGGGGAGGAGGAGAGGATCACTCTGTTATCATAAACCATCCTTACCTTCAACTGTAAAAGGAGCATGTCTACCTGTAATTCTCGTTTCCTTATCTTATTAATATGTTTTAAATAAAAAAAATCAACATTTTTCATTTTATACAATCGCTTACAATAGTCCTTAAGCACGGTGAGACATAAACAAAACTCATTGCACAGAAACATGTATAAAGTCCACGAGATGTGTGAAAAGATGCCGAAGAGATGGTGCCAAGACGTTAGGAAAAAAAGATGAAAGTGAGATTTGCAGAACCATTTGGGGTCAGCGAAGCTGGTGGGGCAATAGAGAGGTTCTTGTAAATGTGAATGACAATTCATTGGAGGTCCAGGAGGGCAGGAAGATATCACTTGCAATTACAAAGTTAGCTCCACGCGTCCACGTGTGTTTTGGTCTATATATCTGTATTTAGTATTTATATTCCCTAATACATACAAAACTTCAAGCTCTAAAGAGTGGATTACGTGAGACATAGACAATGATACCTGATATAACTCTTGCTTTGACTTTTCCATCTCATCATATGTATATATAATATGATTGCTTCATTCATTTTCCCTTTTCCTTTCAGTAAAGTTTGAATTTAAGATAAATATCCTTTTACAAATTATTAATATCTTCAATAAAAATTAGATTAAGTATATTACTGAAAATGATATATGCTTTTTAACTTAGATTTTACTGTATAATTTCTGATCTAAAAGAAAGCTTTAGTGTGTAGTAAAGTTTTTAATATTTTACTAGTTAAAAAATTAAAATTAAAATAATAAAACTCTGTCACAACACTCACAGAAGTTTAGCGTGGATGAAGTAATTTTTCAGTTAATAACTTCAAAACCAATTAGTTAATGTTCCATTGTTTATTAGTTAAAATGGTTTGGACAGTTTTGAATTATTAGAATAATAATTTGTATTGGCAATGGTATGCTGCCTCTAATTATGTATTGAAGCTTTTTTTTTCTTCATGGAGATTTTAACGTTGTCAGTGGGAAAATAAAGCAAAGGCACCGGCAATTATTATAATTCCTTGTCACAAGGGGCAGACCAAATACATAATGGCTTTTCTTTTCTCTTAAACACTGTCCTTATATGGCAACGTCGCGTTCTATGATCTTTACTCATTAAGTAGTAAATCTCCTTTGGTAGATAGCCATCCGTGGACTGGAGTTCTTCAAAAAAAGGAGCTGCGAACTTCCAAAATGTGCAATTGGGTATTAAAGAGATCCTGAATGAGGAATCCCTCTGTAAAATTGCAAGGTTCCCAAATGTGTGCTTGTCAACGACCTAACTAGCCTCCTTAATCATTTTTTCTTTCTGCCCTCATATTGATAACATTTTTCTTTGCCTTTTCTTGATGATTGCTTCAATTTTGTAATTAGTTCATAAAGAAATATTATGTGTAGCAATAGCAATGCCACGTCTCTGAAAAAGCAATACCAGCTCAAATCCAATTTAAGGGTCTCTGAAGCTTGTTTTCTCAAGATCAAAATTTGATTTAGTTCTTCAAGAACCCAAAGGTCAAGGCTGCATAAGAACCATAAAAGAGGTCCAACCCGTATCAATGGGAGGCAAAAGGGACCCACAAGGAGAAAAGACTAAAGAGACATGGCCCTACAAAAGAGGCCATTGTCGGTTGGCCACCCCGTTGGGTGGCACAGAGACGGACCATTACAGCAATTGTGGGTCATCTCCTTTCTCACGTAGTGTAGTGTTGACATCTCCAAAGCCACTCATTGCTCTCTCCACTTCTTACCCTTTGCTCTCTACTCAAATATCACAATTGCCCACTTGGGACTTGGCAACTCCTTAGCTTTGGGGCTGGCATTGATCGAGCCAACACAGAGGTCCGGTCTTGTTCGCTCCCGGACATAGATTGAGCCAAGACATATCTGGGTCACTTTTTAGCTTGTGATCATGACCACATACGGTAAAACATGTTCAAGAACAATCTCAGGCACGTCCAGTTCTAAAAACCCCTAGACCTTCACGAAAGTGAGCTCTAATCTGTTCACATATGTACGGTCCTTATGTATTGTAGTACTTGGAAATGGCTAAAAAGATTTGAAGGAACATAAAATTTACTACCTCGAGCAATTTCGTAATAGCAACTTTGGAATCTGACTAGGTGTACGTTTGTGTCCTTTGATTATACACTGTTATCTTTTAATTGGTTTTTTTGTTCCAATTTTTTCTGCAGCTAGAACACGTGTAAGGGTTTAATAATATTTTCATTTCCTGTTTCACCTTCCTGCCATTTAGTGTAAATGCGCATAGAAAAAAGTAGAAACTTCACAACTTTCCAGGATCATATTCTACTGTATCCTCACACTTTCTTGCGGATTTCGGTGACTTGTTCTTTTCTAGTCTGCAGAAAAGTATTGTATTTTCTGTCAAGTCTAGCTATAGTAAATTATTTTCTGTCAAGTCTAGCTATAGTAAATTGAAGGGTACTGCCTTTGTATAGCAGTGCTGGCAAGCCATTAGTGGAAAAAAATAAAACCTAAATTAAGAGTAGTTATAGCTACCAAAAACGTCACCGACTGAACTTTCCTCCGTTGTAGATATTAGTGGGTGGACCACACATAGTACTCCTTTTGCAAAGGATAATATTCCTGATCATCTTGGGATAATCCCCGGTAGAATGAAATCATCAAACTCATTCTCCTGAGAAACATGGATCTTGCTTTTCTTGTTCAAATCCTGATGCTGCCGTCACTTCATTGAAAATAATGACAACAAGAAGGTGGAAGAAATAAAATCTGAAGAGCAAGCCAGCAGTAAGTGAAAAGAAAAATGTATCAGGCTAAAAAGCAATTGTTTCATCACTGAGGTGATGTAAACACCCCTAGTTTAGTTGGCAGGAGAGCCTGGTTAACTCATAACTGATGTGGGGCTGCCTAGTTTACACAAGAACAAATGAAGTTATCAGGAGCTGACCCAGTTTTATACATTAAATTTCGCAGAACCCACCCCCATGATTGTTCATTGCTAGCTTTTGATAAACAATTCTGATATTTCTGCAAGGCAAATGCAACCATCAAAGGTTTGGAGTACCAAACATCGTATGCTTAATTAGTCTTAGGTTAGTTGGATCAATAAACTAGGGCCCATATTCCCATAAATCACAACCTTACAGACTTGAAGATCAAGTTCTTTTTATAAAAGATTGCAACCAGCAAGAATCCAATGCCAAAGAAGTTGAAAATGATCCTTCAACTGCCAAAGGATGAAACTTCTATCATTTCATTAATGAAAGCTTTGTGACCCAGAAATCACTTGCCTTATATCGGACACTACATCAGTCCATTGTTTCTTCATTTCACACCAGCAGTAGGTATTGTTTCTGGTCATGGACCAAATACCATTAATGCTTGCAGATAGTCTGGTACGGGTAGCTCTATATATTCTAGTTAAATGCAGGGGTATTCGTATGGCCTGTAAACTATATAGCTCAGAAAGGTTAAAGCAGACAAGGATTGTGATACATATATCCTATTCTTTCTTTTGGCCTTCTTGCTTTTCTTTATTCTTTGGTTCTTTTAAAGTATAAACCCAATTCATTTCAACTTGTTTAGTGGCTCTTCTTGGTAAAAATTTTCTGCCTTTAATCCTCTTTCTGATATTAACGATGGAACACTAGAGGTGTACGATGTTGCGTATAAAATAGTGTTTGACTAAAATAATCAAGTTCTGTACTGTAAAAAAATTGCTGTGGCAATGATGAGAAGGAAGGGCGCAAGTGGGCACAGGAGAAGCACGTGGGTGTCGCCTTTCTCATTTCACGCTGGCACGTCCGTTGGAAAAATACGCCTTCAACCATATTCCTCCTCTAAATTGGAAAAGAATAGTAATAGTTCACAGATTTTCATGATTCAAACTCGGTTTTTGTTATGAATGATTGGCAGTCCATGGTTGCTGGCCATATCAACGAGGCTTAGATGTGAGGTTACGTTCTTATTGCCATTCTTTATTATGTGGATGTCTTTCTAGGTTTAAGCAACAATTCTGTTCTATGCTTGCATTGGTAAGTTCGTGTGTGACCTTGTAGATTTTCTTACTTTTTCCTTTTTTGTTATGCTTTTTTAGTTGATCGTCTTGGTGGGAGTGAGATATATCTGATCTTGATGGGATTGCAGTGGCTTTGATTCTTTATTTGCATGTCCAAATCACATGGGGTATAGAATTTGACTGAAACGACATGGACCGTGGACGGTTTGATCTTCTGGGGTTCCTATCGTTTTGACAGCTTATGTTAGTAATTCCAAAATATAAGAACTAGCAGACTACCTCACGCACAATAAATTCTCCTGGTATTCCTTTCATCTGGGGTATCCTCTTTCCTCCAATAAAATTCCACCTTTAATAACCTTTTTTATGGTGACGGAATGAAGTTTTTAATGACTAACAAATTGCAGGCTTGCTAAGTTGCAAATTTTTGTACAGGAGGAAACAGCTGGTTTTCTTTGTATTCTTCTTTGGAAAACATCTCTAGTTGGCTCTCGGAGGAAGAACGGTTTGGCTTCTGAGGAACTGGTGGTCAATCCTGCACAGGCTTTTCAGGCTGATTTATCTGGTTTGTCCATGTTGAGAAGTAGCTGATGAAGATGTAAAACCAGGAAGAAAATCAGAAGAAATAGACATGAAGTTTATGAAACTAGGGTCCAGACCAGACACCTTCTACTCTAGTGAAGCTGTCAGGTGAGAGTTTCAACTTACTAAACATGAAGATATGGATTGGAGAAGTTTTTCTTGGGAAGAAATGGCATGAAGTTATTTCTTTAATGCAGGTCTGTCTCCTCTGAAGTCTCTAGTGACCTCATAATTCAAGTGCAAGGAAGTAGATATTTGCTTCACAAGGTAAAAACTTCAAAAACTTTTTGTTTCTTTTTGTTTCACAATTAGTTTGCGATCAGTTAAGGCTAATTTCGCATGAATTCTTCATCTGTAGTTTCCTTTGTTATCCAAGTGTTTGCGCTTACAGAGACTCTGCTCTGAGTCCCCTGACACTTCACCGCACCAGATAGTCCAACTTCCAGATTTTCCTGGTGGGATTGAAGCATTTGAACTTTGTGCCAAGTTCTGTTATGGTATTAGCATCACTCTTAGTGCATACAACATTGTAGCTGCAAGATGTGCTGCAGAATATTTGCAAATGACGGAGGATGTTGAGAAGGGGAACCTAATATGCAAGCTTGAAGTTTTCTTCAATTCTTGCATACTTCATGGTTGGAAAGACTCAATTGTCACTCTTCAAAGCACCAAAGCTTTTCCTTTGTGTTCAGAAGATCTTGGAATTAAAAGCAGATGTATAGAAGCCATAGCCTCTAAAGTCTTAATCCATCCCTCAAAAGTGAGCTTGTCACATAGTTATTCCAGAAGGGTAAGGGATGATATCTCCTGCAATGGAGCAGTGAGCCTAAGGCATAAATCAACATGCAAAGGATGGTGGGCTGAGGATATGGCAGAATTAGGCATAGACCTGTACTGGAGAAGCATGATAGCTATTAAATCTGGAGGACAAATACCCTCTAATCTCATTGGGGAGGCATTGAAAATTTATGCGGCTAGATGGCTACCTAACATATCAAGGGAAGTAAATGGTCACAAAAATGAAGCATCAGACTCAGATTCAGACCCAACCAATGAGGTGTTTTCAAAGCATAGGCTGATCTTGGAATCAATAGTAAGCTTACTTCCAGCAGAAAAAGGTTCAGTATCTTGCAGTTTCCTGCTAAAGCTCTTAAAAGCTTCCAATATTCTAAGTGCCTCGTCGTCTTCAAAGGTGGAATTAGCTAGAAGAGTGGGACTTCAGTTAGAGGAAGCAACAGTGAATGATTTGTTAATACCCTCTTTCTCAGAGACAAGTGGTACTTTGTATGACGTGGACATGGTTCTGACGATATTAGAGCAGTTTATGGCTCAAGGGCAAAGTCCTGTAACTAGTCCTCCAAGATCCAAGTTGGGGTTTGAAAGGAGAAGGTCTCGTTCTGCAGAGAACATTGATTTGGAGCTCCAAGAAAGCAGGAGGTCATCTTCAGCGTCCCATAGTTCAAAGTTGAAGGTGGCAAAGCTTGTGGATGGTTTTCTTCAAGAGATCGCCAGAGATGTCAATTTGCCTCTATCAAAGTTTATTACACTTGCCGAGTCCATACCAGATTTCTCAAGGATTGATCACGACGATCTATACAGAGCCATTGACATCTATCTTAAGGTAAAATAACAGTTTCTTCTTGGTTTAAACAATTTACCATTTTTCACATAATAGCCATACCTAGCTAGCACTTCACAATCACATCCTAGAATGTGGGTCATTGTTAGCGGTTAGATAACCAACTCTGTTGACCTTGGAGTTAGCTCACATCGACAATGCACTGGCAGTTAATGTTAGCCTGACCTAGCAAATTTAGCCTCATTTGTCGGATTAATGAGAAATGAGCTTGCAAATTTATAATCTTCGAATGTACTCACATCTGCGGAGCTACAGAAAACATGTGGCTAAGGTTCACTCGATCATATTGACAGAGAGTTAGCATTACATTTATATGTTTATTTATGGTTGAAGGGTCCAAAAGCCATATAGGTGGCCAAAATTAAACAAGTTTCTAACTTTAAGGGGTACTCAATTGTCATTAATAATTAAGAGTTGAAATTGACCAAAAACATCATGTGTGAACATCCAGACACATCCAGACTTAAACAAGTCTGAAAGGAAACGGTTGTGTCGAACCCTGGACTGCAAGAAGCTATCAGTTGAAGCCTGCATGCATGCTGCACAAAATGAGTTACTCCCTCTGAGAGTCGTCGTGCAAGTTCTCTTCTCTGAGCAAACAAGAGCATCCATGGCTGGTGGGAAAGTCACTGAGCTTCCTAGTAACATCAAAGCACTCTTAGCCTCACATGAGATTGACCCATCAAGACCTACTGCAGCATTAAGCACTAATACTAGCATCGTAGGAGAAGATCAGTGGAGTGTTTCAGGGCTCAAATCATCTAAGTCAAAGCTCTCAACTTTAAGAATGAAATTGGCTGAAGATGATAATTTGGATGAACACGATTTGCAATCAGATGGTCTTGGGAGAAGTTCCAAGTTTAAAGCCTTTTGTGCTCTTCCTACACGACCCAAAAGAATGTTTAGTAAGTTGTTGTCTATCAATAGAAATTCCAGCGAGAAGACTTGATTAAATTTTTGTTTGAAATTTAGGCATCGATTGTAATATGAAGTGTAACTCTATACACTGCTCTTTTTTCTTTTCTGAAGTGCACTTGTTATTTGTAGATCGGAATCAGAAACTATTCATGTGCATTATCAATGTAATAAAAACAATATAATAAGAACCAAGATTTTTAGGATGTTGGAACAAAATCTCTTCCCAGATCTTATTTGCGAAACTATAACTTAGCTCTTTGGTGTAGAGAAGAAATGTGGGACCAAGGTTCCTGTTTGTGTCTATAAATCTGCAACATCTGTCTCTGTCTCTTTGTTGCAACTCACTGATCCTTCTCTGTTCACTGCACAATTAGTGTTTGTTACGTTTTGTGCCTGACATAATTGTGTTGTTAGCCTGTTGCAATCGAATTTTTGTGTCTTATTGCCTTATTTTGAGTCAGTTTGACATTTCCAATTCCATGTGATTATCCGAATTTTGTGGCTGGCATCTGATCATTGTAGTGAAGTACCATTTCTGGGTTCTCATCGATCATCAGGACTTCTTCCTCTGAATGATACATGTTCCCGTTTTTAATCTGACAATGGCATTATTGGAGATAATGTTAATTAGAAGAAAATGATTTGATTCTTCGTTATTTTTTCCATTTCACGTATACAGTATATAAGGTTACATTTAGCACTAATCTTGCCTATTTGGGATCAATCACAATTAATTTGATTGATCCTCTTTGATTACATGCTATAGACCAGGAGTAAAACACTCCTGCCCTCTACAATTAACAACATTTTTCTCACACTCCCCCTCAAGTTGGGTCGTAGGATCTCCGACGCCTAACTTGCCTAATGTCTCAGCAAATGACTTGGCTGGTACAGCTTTGGTCAGAATATCTGCTAACTGCTCCTCAGACCGAACAAATGGAAGACTTATGATCCCATCCTCTAACTTTTCTTTGATGAAGTGTCTGTCAACTTCCACGTGTTTAGTCCGGTCATGCTGTACTGGATTTTCTGATATGCTTATTGCTGCCTTGTTATCACACATCAACTCACAAGTCTCTTTTGGGGGAAAACCAACTTCTGTCAACAATTTTCTTAGCCATAGTACTTCTGCCAATCCCCGAGCAATTCCTCGGAATTCTGCTTCAGCACTGGAAAGTGCTACCACTTTTTGTTTCTTACTTTTCCAGGTAACCAGATTGCCTCCGACTAGAGTAAAGTATCCTGAAGTAGATCTTCTGTCGTTTGGATTACCTGCCCAATCAGCATCTGTATAGGCTTGTACTTCTAAGTGGCCATTTTTCTGGAACAACACCCCTTTGTCTGGAGAACTTTTCAGATATCTCACAATTCTGAGAGCTGCCTCCATGTGATCAACCTGAGGTTTATGCATAAACTGGCTTACTACTCCCACAGCATAGGCAATATCAGGCCTAGTGTGAGATAGATATATAAGCTTTCCTACCAGCCTCTGGTATTGTCCTCGATCAGTTAACTCAGCCCCTTCTGTCATCTGAAGTCCATGATTGACCACCATTGGAGTGTCTGCTGGTTTGCAGTCCATCAGTCCCGCTTCTGCAAGGAGATCAAACACATATTTCCTTTGAGAGATGAAAATTCCCCTCTTTGATCTTAGCACTTCAATCCCCAAAAAGTATTTTAGCCTTCCCAGATCTTTCATTTCAAACTCCTTGAAGAGCTTGTCTTTTAATGCTGCTATCTCTTCCCTGTCACTCCCAGTAATGATCATATCGTCCACATATATGATGAGGCACGTCACCAGTTCTCCCCTTTTCTTGAGAAATAGTGTATGATCAGAATTACTCTGGCGATATCCATACCTTCTCATAGCCAAAGTGAATCTCCCGAACCAAGCTCTTGGTGACTGCTTTAGACCATATAATGCCTTCTTCAATCTGCATCCTTCTCCAGTTTTGAATCCTTGTGAGAAGCCTGGAGGAGCTTCCATATACACCTCTTCCTTCAGATCACCATGCAGGAACGCATTCTTTACATCAAACTGGTGTAAAGGCCAATCATAATTTGCTGCAACAGAGAATAGTACTCTGATAGTATCTATTTTGGCAACCGGAGAGAATGTCTCGGAGTAGTCAATGCCATAGGTCTGAGTATATCCCTTGGCCACTAACCTTGCCTTGTATCTTTCTATTGTCCCATCAGCCTTGTTTTTTATAGTAAAGATCCACCTGCATCCCACTGGTCTCTTTCCTTGAGGTAATATGCATTTCTCCCAAGTGTTGTTTTTCTCCAGTGCATCCATTTCAATTTGCATGGCTTGTCTCCATTCCGGACTTTCTTGTGCTTCCTCCACTGTTTTTGGGACTGTTGCTGAATACACCACAGTGTTGAAAGCTTTTGCCACTTGAGAGAGACTCCCCCTGACCAAATTTGCCACAGGATATCTCGAGTTCCGAGGTTCATATTCTGGTTCATATCTTCTTGGTGGAATTCCCCGAGTACTGCGTAGCGGAAGCGTGTATTCTTCCTGTGACTCAACAACTAGTTCTATAGGCACTTTATGGTTAGAAAACTCAATATTGGGATCATTTACACTTTCTTCTTGAGTAATACTAACCTCAGGAATATCGGATGAAGGAGAGGATATTTCCATGTCGGGCCGCTGTCCTGTGTGTTCAGAGGTCGGTTCGGTGGCCCCACCTACTTGCTCTGTTGGGACAGGTTCTGACAATACTGGACTGATTAGCCAACTTAGTGGGTCTACTATAGGATTCTCCCCCTGACCGCTAAGTTGGGTTTGGAAGTAGAATTCAGTTTCAAGGAAATCACAGTCCATGGTGGTGTACATTTGGCTGTTGACTGGGTCAAAACATCGGTATCCCTTTTGGTGAACCCCATACCCGACAAATACGCATTTGACCGCGCAAGGATCAAGTTTGTTACGGTTAGGTTTGGGAATATGGACATAGACTGTGCATCCGAAGACACGGGGTGGTAGGGTTAGGGTAGGTGGTATTTTGGTATGGTGGGTGAGGGTTTCAAGAGGTGTTTTGAGGTTTAGAATCTTTGTGGGGAGGCAATTTACAAGGTATGTAGCAGTAGCCACGGCTTCAGGCCAGAAATATTTTAGAACCCGGGATTCTATCATAAGGGCTCGGGTGATTTCAAGGAGGATACGATTTTTTCGTTCCGCAACCCCGTTCTGTTGTGGAGTATGCGGACAGGTAGTTTGGTGTATAAGCCCATGATCCCTGAAAAAATTTTGCATGGCAGAATTTACAAATTCCCCCCCATTATCAGTTCGAAGTACTTGAATTTGTTTTTGAAATTGGGTTTGGATAAGGTTATAAAACGAAACAAATTTTTCAAATACCTCAGATTTTTTCTTGAGAAAAAATACCCAAGTCATACGGGTACAATCATCAATAAATAACAGAAAATGTGAAAAACCATTCTTGCTACTTTCAGGAGAAGGACCCCACACATCAGAATGTACCAATGAAAACGGAGTATCAGTTCTAGTATTATTAGGATAAAACGTTTTTCGATGACTCTTAGCAAGAATACATGTCTCACAAGAAGAATGACTAGTATGCTCCGAAAATTGGGGAAAAAGGCTTTTTAGATACCCAGGAGAAGGATGACCTAATCGTCTGTGCCACAGCCAGAGTTGTCGGTTCACCGTCCCGTGAGCTAGCATTGCGGTGCCTTGTTGATCCACCTCATCAACATAGTAGAGCCCGCCATGTTCAGAGCCACGCCCAATTATCCTCCCCGTCCGAATATCCTGTAAGAGACAGAAATGAGGATGCATTAGAACAGTGCAATTAAGTTCTTTCGTCACATGACTTATGGACAGTAATTTATGTGACAAGCTAGGAACATAAAGACAATTTGAGAGTTTTAGAGTCGGGGAAAACTCAATACTCCCAGCTCCCTCAACCGGTAAACACCCCCCGTTGGCTGTTTGGATATAAGTTTTCTTGGGTTTTGTGGAAGACTGAAAATCTGACGGATCATATGTCATAGTATCTGTTGCCCCACAATCAAAGAGCCATTTATCACAAGTTCCCACATGGGTTTTTGTTATTAGGCAAGTACCAGCATTATTTTGGGTAATTTGGGTATCGGGGGTATTGTGGGAATTTCGAAAATGTTTAGGGTGTTTTTGGCTTTTTCTGGATTTTTTGGGGTGGTTTTGGTATTTTTGTACTTATGCTGGGTTGAATTTGCAAGGGGCAGAAAGTTCGGGGTCATTTCTGGAATTGTGGCCAACTTTTGCGGTGACATTGTCATTCCTGCAATCTTGCGGGTCAGAATCATAAGTATCAAAAATTTTGGGATAAAAAAATTTAGGATTACAAAGTTGGGGGTTTGGGAGCAATTTCCCAAACCCTATACCTAAATTATTTCCCCTCATCGTGTTCATTGTTGTGCCGCCGCCACTACTTCGCACAGCTGCTGCAATTCCAGAGCTTTCCCCTCCTCCTTCGTTGCCGGCGGTGATGGCAGTCACCGGATTGCCCATCACTGTGGCGACAGCTCCTCCCCTTGTCCCTCTCTTCTTGCTATCCGGCCACCACTCCGGATATCCGATTATTTTGAAACACCCTTCTTTGGTGTGTTTTGTGCCTCCACAGTGTGTGCATTTTAAGTGGGATTTATCCCCATCGTCCCTCCGGAATGACGATCTAGCCGCCCCTTTGGCGACCTCTGACCGGCTCTTCACAGCGAGACCACTTCCTATACCAGAGGGAGCCTCTCCCGATGGCGGTTGCTCTTCTCTGTTCATGATGCCTCGCCTGGCAATTTCCCTCCTTATGGTTGCATATGCGGTCTCGACAGATGGGAGGGGGTCTTCTTTGAGGAGATCCCTTCTATCTTTGTCAAAGCTATCATCAATTCCTTGCAAGAACTGGTACAATCGGTTTTGTTGTAGCAATCTGTTGTGGGTTGTTATATCTTCGGTGCACACCATTGGATTTGGCATCCTCCTGTCCACCTCCTTCCAGATTGCTTGCAAACTATTGTAGTACTTCTCGATTGTCTGGTTTTCCTGTTTGAGACTGTAATCCCTCACTGTGAGGTCATATATCTGCAATTGATCCCTTCCACTGTGATATGTTGCCTCGATTCCTTTCCATAATTCTCGTGCTGTTGGGTAGTCGAGATATTGAGTCACTAAATCGGGCTCAATGTTCTCAATAATCTAGGTGATGACGATTGAATCGGCCTTCTGCCATTTCTGAAATCCTGGATCATCTTCTGGTAGTGTGTTAAGTCATTTAAATTGCACTTATTTTGGACTTAATTATTGTTAAGGTGTTAAAATTATTATCCGAATTTAATGGAATTATTTTATAATTGTTTACAGATGGTTTTCAACACCTTAGGGACGAAATAGG
>JANZXP010000132.1:54859-83495 GCA_027576715.1 Erythroxylum flavicans
TTTTGTTAGTTATTCCTTTGTCATTCCAAGTTTATATTTTCAAACCAAACACTGACATAGAAATTCCTTATCTATTCCATTCCTTGAACCAAACAAAGTAATATTCATTCTATTCTATTCCTCATCTTTTCTATTCTTAAGAATAACTATTCTATTCCTTATCTATTCCATTCTTTGAACCAAACAGCCCATAAGTGTATTAATTCTAAAGACAAGGCATCTTGGTTTAACTTAAATTAAAGTTTTTGCTTTACTTACCTAGCTTCTAGCATAAGAGGCAGATTACCTTTTAAACTTAGCTTATCTTCTCACCTTACTTGAGATCTCAAACGAGTATTTAGTCCTTTGAACTTAAGTGTTTCCCTAGTAATCATTTTCGTTCTCAAAGGGGCATTTGATCACTACTTCATTAACTTAAATGAAACAGTTAAATTTTAACAACTTTCAAGGTCATGTCAAGTATTTCTCAAATAATCATAAGTTAATGAGAATTACCAAGGCTACTAGGTATTATTAGGTAGATTAAAAGTCTTTCTTTCGAGCCATGTATCAAGAATTAATATTGTAGGATTTTCAATTGCTTATAAACTATATTTGCCCAAGAAGGGTTAGCTCTTTTAAGTGTGACCTTAAAATTGAACAAAAAAATCTTAAAACATGTTATGCCAAGGAAAGTAGCTAGTGTAACTTACTAAACATTCAAATATTGTTTATTTTGATTAATAATATTAAAATATGATGTTACTTTTTTATTAATCTAATTAGTTCTTTAGGAGATTATGTGTAATAAAAACTAAAGGGATGCACATAAAACAAAATGACGTCATAAAATAGTATGACAAAACTAACCAACTCAAGCATGTCTTAAACCTTTTGGACAAGATCTATTACATGTCACTTTTGTAAAAATAACAACTTAAAAAGTTCAAAACTAACCCAAAATTTTGGAAATTTCACCCTATTTTGCATGTCATACACAAAATAATTAAAAGTATGCTTTTAGCCTCTCTATACACTTGAATTTTACATTGTCCTCAATGTAAAAGTTAAATACGTGAGAAGGGATACAAAAATTAGAATAACTAGTGTAAAGATCATGCCAAGTCAAGCTTAGATGCCAAAAGTGATGAGAAAGTACGTTATCAATATCAATCACATATGTCAAGCCAAAGAAAGCTAAAGTTCACCAGAACTTTGTGCAAAAACTATCAATATACCCAATTTGATGGCCATTTAAAAAATAAACATGCAGTAAGCTGACACTGGAATAATGCAAATAGGACAACTCTAACAATTTAAAAATAGAAGTACTAAATAACTATAACCTACAAAAATGAAATAAACTAAAGAGAAAAGAAATGCAAATTTGGCTTTTTATTTTTCTTTGGTTGCCTCCCAAATAGCACCTTTGGTTTATATCATTGGCTCGATACCCTCACTTGCATTACCTCATACTGATTATAGAATAATTTTTGCCTATATTCTTTCACTTTAAAAGTTTTTTCAATTTTCAGGCTTCTGATTTCCACTACACTATGACCAAAGACGTTAGTGACAACAAAATGACCTAACCATCTAAATTAAAGTTTACTTGGAAAAAACTTTAACTTAGAATTAAATAAAAGAATTTTTTTGCCTAATATTAAATGAGTTTCTGGTTATCTTCATATCATAGAAATGCTTTAGTCTTTTCTTTGTAAATTCTAGCATTATCAAACGCATCTAGCCCGAGATCCCCAAGCTCTTACATTGTAATTTTTTTTCTTTTCCTACTTTTTCAAAATCTAAATTGCATTGTTTCACCGCCCAATATGATTTATATTCAATTTCTACTGGCATGTGACAAGCTTTATCGAAAACTAATCTATAAGGAGACATACCTATTGGAGTTTTGTAAGCAATTTTGGAAGTCTAAAGAGCATCATCTAAGCGTGTACTCTGATCCCCCCTATTTGGGTTCACCATCTTCTCTAAAATAGCTTTGATCTCCCTATTAGAAACTTCATCTTGTCCACTAGTCTAAAGGTGTTATGCAGTAGCTATGTCGTGGGTTATATGATACCTTTCTAAAAAAGCTCTTAAAGTCCTATTATAGAAATGTGTACCACAATTGCTTATAATAGCCTTAGGGACAGCAAATCGATTAAAAATATATGTTTTTAGAAACTTTATGACTATTTTAAAATTATCCAACTTAGTGGCTTTGGCCTCAACCCATTTTGAAGTGTAGTCATAGGAAACAAAGTATAAATGTTACCAAAAAAAATGAAGGAAAGGGACCCATGAAATTGATTCCAAGACAAATTTCTTGTGTTTTAGCATTACTCACTTGTCCTCAAAACAAATATGCATCTTTGTATAATGTGGGACAATAAAATCCACACTTTAAAACTTTGTCGGTTGTCCTCTTCAGCCAAAAATGATCACCTCCTTTTAAAGAACTACAAAAATTTAAAATATATTTATGTACGTTATGTATCTAGAACACATATGCAAAAAACTTGATCAAAACATGATTTCTATAGATAAGGCTTATCCTAGAAATAGGATTTAGTTTCAACCTTGATTTTATCACTAAGGGCTCTTGTTAAATCATTCGAAAAAGACCTGGTAACTAAATAATTGAATATGTTAACATATTAAGGTAAATCAACTTTAATTCAAAAATAAAGTTTCTCATCTGAAAAGAATACATAAATCATAGGCCAATCTTCTCTAGGTACTATTCTACTAAAGCGGTTTATTACTAAGTTCTCAGCATCTTTTTTTTATCTGCAATCTATAAATTGAATTCTTGTAATAAAAACATTCATTATAGTAACCTAGGCTTTGACTCTTTCTTTTTCAAGAGATATTTAAGTGTTTCATGGTCTGAGAAAAAAATCACTTTGGTCCCTAACAAATATGAACGAAAATTTTCTAATGCAAAATAACTACAGATATTTCATTTTCTACTATAGTCTAATTACACTGAGCAGTGTACAATGATTTGGATGCATAAGATATGACATATGGGTCCTTATTTTTTCTTTGACTAGTACTGCTCCAATTGCTTTGTCACTCACATCACACATTATTTCAAATTGTAATCTTCAATCAGGGCGTGAATGACAAGAGCAATAGTCAATCTTTCTTTAAGTTCATCAAAAGTCTTTTTAAAAGCATCATTAAACACAAAAGAGGATTCTTTAGCTAATAATGCACATGAAGGAGGTAATATTTGATTTTTTTTTATAAAACGTCGATAAAAACAACATGTCTTAAAAATGATCTAATTTCGTTAACATAAGTAAGATATGGTAAAGAACTTGTGATTTCTATCTTTGATTTGTCGAATTTTAAATCTTTCGAACTTATCAAGTGCCCTAAAACTACACCTTGTTTTACCATGAAGTGACGTTTTTTATAATCCAAAACAAGGTTAATGTTAATACATCCTTGTAAAATAAGAGAAAGATTATAGAGACATAAGTCAAAACAATCACTAGACACAATAAAGTCATTTATAAAAACTTCCATCTTATACTCAAGGAAATCAAAAAAATGTTGATCATGCATCTTTAAGAGGTTCCTGTGCATTACAAAGTCCAAATGACATTCTTTTAAATGCAAATTACCAAAAGGGCATAAACTTGGTTTTATCTAAATCTTCAAGAGCTATAACAACCTGTGTATACCCTGAATACCCATCTAAGAACCAAAGGTAGGATTATCCTGTAAGCTTTTCTAACAATTGGTCAATGAAAGGTAAAACACAGTGATCTTTCTTAGTTGTTTAGTTAAGCTTTTAGTAATCGACACATTTTCTCCACCCGTTGGACACCCTAGTAAGAATAAGTTCACCTTTATTATTTTCTACCACAATTATACCTATCTTCTTGGGTACTACATGTATAGGACTGATCCATTTAAAGTTAGAAATATGGTATATGATGCCTAGATTTAACCACTTTAGTATTTCCTTCTTTACTACTTCCATCGTTGAAGGGTTAAAACTACGTTGAGCTTCTATGATGGTTTAGTGTTTTCTTTTAGAAGGATCCTATGCGTACACAAAGTTGGCTGATTCCTTTTATATTAATTATGGTCCAACATATGGCCTCTTTATGGTCTTTAAGTAATTGTAAGAGTCTCTCTTCTTGTGGTGGGGTTAAAGCACCTGAAATAATAACAAGCAAAGTGTTATCATTACCAAGAAAAACAAACTTAAGATTAGAGGTTAAATTCTAATTAAGGCACTTGTATAATAGTTGGTACCAACTTAAAAGCAGTAAAAAATAATGGAGTAGAAAATACAAATTGATCCTTTAGCAAGGAGCCATATGCCAATTTGGCTTTTTTTTAATACTATTCATTCCTTTTAAATGTTCCACATAGTTAATTTCAATCGTGTTAGACTAAAAGAATATTTGTACAATCTCATCAATAATATATACAATGTCAATAAAGCATAATTAATTGATATCACTTTGGTATCACATAGCATAAAAAATATTAAACCTGGTAACCTCTCTATCAAATTCCATAGTTAAACCACCTTTGTGAAAATCTATCTTCGTTCTTGCTGTTTTAAGAAAAGGTCTTCCCAACAGCAAAAGGCACCTCTTTGGATGAATTAAAAGTTTCTCCCATATACAAAAATACAAAAATCAGCTAGGAAAACTAGTTTGTTAACCTACACCAACACATCTTCAAGTATACCATTAGGATACACATTTGACCTATCAATAAGTAGAATTACTAACCTGGTCTTTTCTAAAGGTCTTAGATTAAGATTATCATAAATGTACCTAGGCATAACATTTATAGAATCTTCTAAACCTAGCATACATCTTTCAAAATGAACATTTCCTATTTTACAAGGGATGATGAACATACTAGGGTCCTTATACTTTAGGGGAATCTTCTTTTAAATCATAGCTGACACATTCTCCCCTATATTTACCTTTTAATTTTCCTTGAAGCACCTCTTGTGATGTAAAATTCCTTTAAGAACTTCGATAGTGTGGGACTTGTTTTATGGCATCTAAGAGAGGAATATTAACCTCAACCTTCCTGAAAGTTTCAAGAATCTCTTGATTTGCTACTTCATTTTTCGATTTTGCAAACTTGGAAGGAAAGGGAGGAACATTTTTAAACTTATTAGTTAACGAATCATTAGTAACATCAACTTTTAGTGCCTCTTCATTTTTCTCTTTCTCACTCTTTTTTTCAATCCTAGTAGTCACTCATAACTCTTCCTTTATCTCGCGATTTTTTCTTTTGCTTTCTTTAGGTTCTCCCAGTTCCTTCCCACTCCTAAGCAATATTTCACTGGCATTTTCTTTAGAGCTCAAGATGGGTTAGGCTAGAAGTTTCCTAGATAGTTGGGTTTCCACATTACTCAAACTAGTGCAAATCTATCCTTTTTAGATTTTTAAGTGCTGCAAGTATGCATCTATTTTCTTTTGATGTTCTTCACCCTAGGTATGAACTTGTCCAATTTGATTAGCTAGTTGTTTGACTATGTATTCTAGTAAAGGACCAGAGGGTTGATTTTGACGTGGGTTAGGTACAAAATTAGGTCTCGGGTTATTTTGATTAGTAGCAAAGGTAGGCGGATTTTTCCTTTGTCCATATCTAAGGTTCAGAAGGTCCTTCTAACCCTCGTTATATGTATTTGAGAAAGGATTGTATTTCCTTTATAGTTATCCAAAATAACTACTAATAACATTCTCATCTTGAACTTGCAAAGAAGGACACGCATAAGTACTATGAGCAAAATCAGTGCAATTTCCACAAACACGAACTTAGGAAATACCATCTGCAGCAAATTTAGAAATAAAAGTAGTTAAATAAGTAACATGTTGAGATTTTTCCCTTAAGTTAATCTTGAATAGCATGCACATCAATTTCCCTAACTCTCCTATATTGGATAACATCATTTTTCAAATTGTTGTGAGTTTTTGGCCATATTAGAAATTAATTGTCTAGCTTGTTTAGGAACCTATCTATTAATGCCCACCGCTAGTTACGTCTATCATGTTCCTATCATATGGTAAAAGAACTTTATAAAAGTGTTGTGTCAATAATTAGTAACTAATCTGATGACTAGAGCAACTAGCACATAGTCTTTTAAATCTTACCCAATATTCCTATAGTAGCTCACTATTATTTTGTCTGATTTCACATATTTCTTTCCTAATAGATCCTTTCTTAAGAGCAGGGAAATACTTTTCAAGAAAAGATTTAAGTAATTTAGCCCATTTAGTAATAGATCCAGTTGACAAATAATATAACTAGTCTTTAGCAAAATCATATAATGAAAATTGAAAAGCACGTAATTTTACTTATTCTTCCTGAATTCCCTCAGGCCTTATAGTAGAACACATAACTAGAAATTCTTTTAAATGCTTATGAGGGTCTTCACTAGCACGACCAAAAAATTTAGGTGATAAATTTGAGAAATCAGGAAGCTTTAGAGGTCATTCTAAGGATGGAAGACAATACACAAAGGTTAGTCTTCTAGGTGCAGTTTAGAAAGCTACTTCAAAGTAGCTATAACCATCTCCATCTTTTTTTCTAAATATGATTGAAAGAATGAAACTAAGATCCTTCAAATGCTCTTTATCTACATTTTTTATCTTGAATGTTTCACTCCAGTAACTTTTCTGTCTCTTAAATTCATATAATTTACTTATCATTAGTTGAACCTCTTCTTTCTTATTCTGAACTTGTTTCTAAATAAAAAAGAATGACAGATTATCATTTAAAAATAAATTATTGACTCGGTTTAGTTAGTTAATATTAAATTAACCGTAAGTGTATGACGTAGCTATAGCTCGTATAAGCAAGTGTAGGTCGAATCCCATGAAGACAATAAATACTAGTAATTACCATTATCCTATTATCTAGTCTACAAATTAAGTGTTGGTTTTTAATTAAAAATAATACTTAAGAAGATAAAATAAAATAGAAAATAATAATGAGCAGAGAACAAAGAAATCACTTAGAAATAATCAATATTAAGAAATTAGTACCTAAGTAACGAATCCCCCTAAAACCATTAAATGATTGACCTTTTATTACGCAATTGTTTTATTTACTATTAGACCGTGGAAATTCATATCGTTTGCTAATAATTCACTTGAGACTACTAACAACTAATGTTAGGTTTATTAACCAAAATTATTCAGGATAAAGATTTTAAGATTGCGTTACCGATTTGTAAATTCCGCTATTAGGTTTGACTCTAATTTATGATTTATGTTAACCTATGTCTAGGTTTTAAATATACTCCTTTCAATTATGGTAGGCCTATTCATACACAGGATTTCTCAATCTCTATTTTATGAAATCAGATTATGTACTAATATTCCAAATTTATTAGAACATATATTAAACACATAATTAAATCATAATAGATCAATCAAAACAATTGCATTAAATAAAAGAATCAAAACATATTGTACCACAAACTAGGATTCATCATACTTAGATACTAAAGATGTTTAGTTACACATAATAGAAAATGAAATCAAACATAAACAAAAAGAAAAACGAATAGAAAATAAAGGATTTATAATTTTAAATGTCCCTTTTTCTTCTATCAAATGTTCTTGCAAGTTTGGGGTTTGATGTTGTAATATATTAGATCATTTGATGATTTCTTCGCGTTCTCCACATCTTTGGATCAATATCGTCCCTTCTAAAGGTTCTCCATATCTGGAATTACCTTTGAATGTCTGCTCTTCCTGTTTGCCTCCATTCATGTCTTTTTATAGTAATTTTTAGGATTTATAGTAGATACAAGGTCACCGTGTATATCCCAAAGTCTCCAGAATGCGCGATTCTGTATGGGCTACGAGAATTACATGACCATAGACACAACCGTGTATCCTTTATTTGCTTAAAATCTTTGTTTTATGCCACGTTTTCATTTGAATTCTTTTCCTTTTAGTCCATAAAGGCAATTATAACCTAAAATGCACATATAGAGAATTAAGTACCAAATATACAATAAAAATCTAAAATATCAAACAAAATACATCAAATATGAGTATATAAATATGGTTAAATATGAATATGTCAAATATCCCCACACTTAAGCTTTTGCTTGTCCTCAAGCAAACCATAATTAAAATTATAAATCATATAACATCCACCCTTCACTAATCTTGATCTGTCCATTCATACTATAAATCATCATGTCATCTTGAATCAAATTAACATAAAATTAGAAACAAGTTATCCTTAAATTAACTTCCTAAGTCAATATTCATAGTAATCATATCAGTAATCAAATGGAACTCAAAAGCATAAACCTTTACACCCTCACCAGGATTTCACTCAATGCACTTAAGTGTTTAGGGTGAAAAGTATCAAACTGTCCAATCAATGTATAGTAAAACTCTTACCATAAGCTTGCAATATTATCACATCTCCACCACCTTTGTACAAATTAGAAACAAAAATCAAAAGGCCTTTATACAATTTGTAATGGCCTTAGATAATAAAAAGGTAATATGAAGGAAATTTACAAAAGAGAATATTACATGAAACTTGTTCACAATACACTCAGGTCCTTTCATTATAAACCCATTGGTACTATATATATTTTTCTTCTTTTCTTGTTTTATGCTCTTTTTTAAATCAAAACAATTTTGAGCATTCATCATGTACCATAATTAAAGAAATATTGAATCTATCAAATTTTTAAGTTTTAAACATTCAGTAATGTAAATAACCTTTAAGGTTCAAAACAATAAAAAGATTTCAACGAAGAATAGACTAAGGTTAAAATTTTGGTTAAAATCAATGAAAAATACTAAGGCTCAACTTGGTTTTTCGTAAGGGATAAAGTAAGGTAAGATGATTATCAAAGAAATAGGCCACAATAAATAGTTAAATTTAAGTATCTTTATCATTTCATTGCTTCTAATTTAACAACCGTGGTCTCAATATGCATAATAAAAGTAAGTTCTATAATCATTCAATTATGCACGATAACACACATGAATGAATAAAAGGAGCTTAAAAATTTTCAAAATTTTCGCTCCTAGACTCAAAGCTAACGAAAAAGATGGTTTATATATGTAAATAATATACAATGTCATTCAATTTGATTATTTCAATGATTATTAAAAATAAGCAGTTTTATTTTTATTATCATCTTTTTGCATACTAATTCAAATCAAATATTCAATAATGAAGTAAAGTATTGATAGATATACTTTAATTAAGTCAATATACTAGTTCATAAAATTTAATAATCAAGATTATAATAAGCTTAAACTCGTTAACCCCTTTCCCACATTCAAAGTTGCACATAGTCCTTAATGTACATAACATAAGCATATAAAATAAGTGAGAAGGTTAAGCGGTACTTTCCTGAGTCAGATGATTTTCTAATTTTGATCCATCCTATATAATATTCTAACATCCTTGCAAGAAATAAAGAAAAAGTTGATAAAAAGATAAAGAAAAATAAAAATAAAAATAAAAACAACTAATTAAATAAATACAAAATATGAAAATAATAATAACATAAAATTTAAAATAAAACCTATCCTAATTCATAAATTGTTTCCCATATAATGCTTGTTAGCTCGACATACAGTGTACTTTTAACGGCATCTTAAGTTTATAATCAGTGGCTTACTTCCACCATTTTCTCCAAAAAAACAGTTTCATAGCCTGTGAGTAAGCCACAAGTTGAAAGATAATAGTAAGAGCATAATTTATCAAATTAATAAATCCTATCAATACCATTAATGCTTTTTTTAATTACAAACTATTAATAAAATAAGGTATAATGAAACTCTCTGAATCTTCTATTGATGCAAGCAATTTTTCCTGGAGAAAGTAGGAACCTTTTGTTCTTAAAGTGGCTACCAGTGATTCATCAGTAGTTTCTTTGTTTAGTCCCCCACCAGTTTTTCCTCTACTACCTTTGTCCATTATTCTTTTCCTTCTTCCTGGGCAAAGGTTTGTAGCTCATCTTCTTCAATTAGCTCCTACCACTTCTCTAATTCCTCTGCTTAAATGGAGGCTTCTTCTTCTTCATCTTCTTCATCTTCTTCTTCTAGAAGCTCTTATTGGAATGTTACTCCATTTATGAACACAACCTTTGTATTTTCTTCACTCTTGAATTCACGTCGGTTAGCTTTCATTTTGGCAAGGAGTTTCATTAATTTATCTATAATACTTTCTTTTTCTTTCAGAAGCTCTTTTTCACTCCTAAGGTTGATTGCCATTTCAAATTCTTTATGATCTGTTTCAGTAGGACTAAGCAAACTCCCCTCCATCTTATTAGATATTATCTTCACCAATTAGTTGATCCAATTCACCATATTGTGTATACAAGTCTCCATTTTCTGATGCCTTATGAGTAATTATTGAACAAAATCGACCATCATAGCAGAATACTTGAGAGTAAGAATGAAAAAGCTCCAAAATTTTGACTCCTTTTGTTACAAAGGAGGCTCTGATACCATGTAGAAATAGAGAACGACAGAAGGAATTGAAGATGAAGTTTGTATTTCTATATATGTCAAAAGAGACATACATACTCCTATTAATACATTGTCAATGTATTTAAGTAAAGCAACAAATCAACATAATAAAATACATCATTAATGTACATGATCTCAGGCAAAAATAAAGGCTAATTACAAGGATTTGGTTGACGAAGAGAGATTGTGTGATAATATAAATTAATACTAATAATTAGTATTCAAATACTGAAATTTTATTGACTTCAACATATAAGTCATAATGATCCAAACTACATAGCCTATTGGAATTTTAATTATGCACTCAGATTAAGCAAATTTGAATTTTCAAATTAGAGAACTTTTCGTACCTCATCAGTGACCCATTTTCCTTCTAAATTAAATGGTTTGTAATTTTAAATGATTTAATAAAAGTAAAATAAATTACTTTCATAAATCTAAATTTTTTGAAAAAAATAGTTTTGCAGTTATTGTCAATTATCCTTTGAAATGCATTTCTAGCTTTTATTACCTACCAAACTTAAATTTAAATTGTCACTTAGATGCAAGAAAATGTTAATCAAGTTACATAATAAATCAAAATTCAAGAAACTGTAGTAAGAAGATTTGAGTTACAAAATAGCTATTATACATAATTCAGCTCACTTGTGTAACTAACTACTTTTAGCGTTTATTTAAGCATGAAACCTTGATCTAATTTACCCAAACAAATAACTTATCATTTCATCATTTAAATACTAGCAGGTTAAGTTATAGCTTAAGTATAAAGCTGAAAATTGTAGATTTTAGATTGAACAGCCATATTAAGGAAGAATTTCAACTTTTAAATTTCTTCTTATACTCAATCCAATATAATTAGATAGTTCACATCATAAGCAATTCTGAGAACAAATCAAATCATAGACAAAGTTAGAGGTAATCTTATACTGAATTAAAATTGGACAGATTCGAGTTTTAGCTTCTAACTTAGAGCCTTTTTAAATTGAAACTTTGATAGCTAATTGACTAAACATTATCCATTTAATATAAAATTATTTCCATAAATTCATATCCTTTTTATCATAAGAGAAAATTTTAATTCAACCAATGCAGCATATTTAATGGAGATATTAAGCTGAACAAAAAAGATAAAGTTTTCTATCAGTGCAAGAAATCAAATTTCAACTTGGTTTTATGTACCTTACCTTTATTTACTTCCTTAAGTTCAACTATCTATGATTATCTTTGTTAATACTAACAAAATTCATTCTGCAAATTTACGCATGCAAAGAAAGAACTAATTAATTAATTGTTCAGACTCAACTCAAAATAGGAAGTTAATAATCAATTATCATCAATCTGATACCTATAGTTCAACCCCTTAATTACAACAGAAAATAGTTACTCCAATTTAATAAGGAGCAGTGTAAATATGATTTTTGAACTGAACCAAATTAAGATAGATATTAAATAAATAGCACCTAAGTCGAGTATAATCAGTGTGTTGATTTTAGTTTAATCAAACAAGTTTACATATATATATTAACAATCTACGTTAATTAGAAGGTTAATTGTAGAAAACTCACTAGCTAGCTTCTTCATATCTCCCTTTATTCTTTAGAACCGATCCAGCTCAATCCTAAACTCGCAAATACGTTATTCGCCAAAAGATATCATTAACCACTAAAAATTCATTCAAAGAACGAATAAATTCCATATCATGCAATTCTTAATGGACTAATGATTCAACGATCAAATTCATATATGCAAGAATGTCTCCAATCATGTAAAGAATATAAATCAAAAATCAAAGAATTAATATATTGCACAATGCTAAACTCACTCGATAATGAAAGATTGAATTGAAATAATTTAAATAATTGTCTCAAATAATCAAACCTGTAATGCTAGACTGAAACTAAACATTTTAAGGTAAATTTTTTTAAAAAATTGAATGTATTAAGCCTTAAAAGTAGTTTAAAATGTTTCCAATATGTACAAATTGAAATGCTCCATACTAGTGACTACTGAGACATACAAAAGTGCAAATAAAGACTTTTAATCAGGTACTAAACATCTACACATTCCAATAGGTGAGGAGGTATTGTTGATGCTAAAGTTTCTTCTTGTGTAAGGTGATCTGCAACTGAATATGGTGTATCAATTGCTTATAAAACTACTCCATATGAGAGGTTTTGTCTTGAAATGCTCTGAGATTTCTCTCATCTCATGTTGCCATAACTATTGATGATAAAACTATCCAAAAGCATCTCCTCCAATTCACTGTCCAAATTACCAGCTACAGTGTCTCTGCTAAGTAGTTCCCTCCAGATGTCTCTAATGTATCGGCATTTGAAAAATAGATTTTCAATTGTTTCCTCAGCAGTTTTGCATAAGCAACACCAGTTGGTAACATATGTATATTTGCCAATTCTGTCAATTGTTCTTAATCAACCTTTCATAGCAACCCATAAAGTAAAAGCAACTCGAGGTAAAAGGTAGCTGGGTCAGATAGCTTTGGTCCTAGATAACTTAGGAAGATGATTGAACAACCATTTCTTGCAAGAAGAACCTGAGAACTTACGATCAGGTGAGTTCTTCCATATATATGTTTCAATTTTAGCATTGCAGTGAGTTCCATAGATTTCATTAGCAAGTGAAATGGGAAGTGATGTGTTCTGAAATTTTTCTTTGTAGAGAATAGTTGCAGCTACTGAAGCATTCAATGGAATTGAGTCCTTAAGTAGTCCGCATCATTGAATTTGTTCAATGGTCTTACAGAGAGCCAGTTGTCATATCAAAAGCTAGTATTTTTCCCATTTCTAATAAGAGTAATAAAATCAATCATATACTTCTCTCTCAACTTTAGGATAGCCTTGAGAGTAGTAGGGGATAATGAGAACAATATACTGCCCAGAAAGATAGAAAAATAAAACAAATAGGTTTAGGTGTGAGACAGACACATTCAAAATTTCTATACTTTATAAATCTCAAACACCTCTCTAACCTGATGTCACGAGCTCTAAAATTTCTCCTCCACTGGTCATAATCCAGCTCGATTCCAATAGTTTTATGGCTTTCTGAACACTCCCATGCCTTCTTGCACTAGCTTCACTACTCAATCACCCTAGATAGATGAGGAAAACTCTCGCGTGGACTACTTGCTTATTTGCTCAAGTCTAGGCTTAAATTGGATAACTTGTTTTGTTATGGATTAGCTTCTACTAGGCTGTGCTTTCCTACTCATTTATCCTAGTTTGGTTTTCCATTGGTCCATATTTTCTTCTAGACTTATTTACTCAAGTCCACCAATCCTATAAAAAAAAAATATTTTGTACAATTTAGGCCATTTTAGCAATAAAATATGGAAGTAAACAACTTAGGCTATTAATAATATAATGTAGAATATTTTGCCCCCAATATGCTATGTAAATGATTTAAAAGATTATTTAGGTAGATAAAAATGTAACATTTTGCATTTATCAATAAGAAAAAATGTTTTCAAATAATTATGTCTCTAAATTACAGCCAACCGATTAACTATAAGACAAACTAATACAAGACTCTCTCAAAACTTAACATATATCTCACTCTATAGTTCCCCAAAATTTGAAGTATACATGAAACTATCAACTAAATCTTTAGATATAAAATCTAAATTCCAAGATGTAACCATATAATCAGTCAACTGTTACTGTTCAAAAATATATAAATCTTTTTTTGAGTACCTAATTCTCCTATCAACAAATCCTAACTTATCTTTATACCCCAAAACTGTTTTAATAGCCCTGTAATTTTATAATTTGAGCTAATTAATTGAGTTTTAAGTAGAGTTGTATCAAGATGATCAGAAATTTGGATTAGCATAAAGTCGTCATCACTTCTTCTATTACTAGCTTTTGGTTTCCCGTTGCAAATCAGTTACAGTCGACTCTATACTGGATGTTATCATTGTTGGGTTTTGCTCCTTTTTTTTGTCCCACATTAGTTGGGGAGCACATTTGAGGCAAAACTCTGGCCTATATAAGGAAGGAGCTACCTCCTTAGTTAAGTGCACTAATACAAAATCAAAGATTTGTATAACAAATTTTGACTATAGTTAAATTCCTCTTTTGAGGTGAGAGTTGGAGAGTTTGTTTTGAGTATTTCTTTGTGGGTGTATTGGGGTATTGGGTGAGAGAAAAAATTATGTGATTGTAAGAATTTTCACATAGTGAATTTTTTTCTCGGTGCTCGTGATTTTTTCTCTAGTTTGGGAGTTTCCACGTAAATTCTCTTGTGTTGTTATTTTTTCTCTATTTCCTGATATTTTAGTCTATGAAACACCCTTGGGTGTGGGTTTGGGAGGTTTGAATTCACAACAATTGGTATCAGAGTCAAAGTGTGTTTTTTCTTGAAAATTCTGAGTATGCTCTATGGTCGCAGTTTTGATTGATCTTCCACATCAGAAAAGATTTTGTTGAGAAAGGTTCATTTGGTGTGATGGAGTTTTGGTGTGGTAGTGTGGAAGTGCATGTTTAGGAAAGTTCTGGCTAAGGAAAGACTTGGTACTTAAGTGTGTCCGTTTGTGACCTACCTTTCTTTCCTAGGAACTTACCTAGTATACTATTCATTTATAAGGTAAAATTCATCATGGAAGAAGTGCAAAAAAAAAGGGGTCAGGAAATAGGGCTTCGAATCCTATCAGATTTGAGGTGGAGAAATTTGACGGGAGAATCAATTTTGACTTATGGCAAGTGCAAGTCAGGGACATTTTGATTCAGTCGGGATTACACAAGGCATTGAAAGGCAGGCAAATCCCTTATATCAACACTGCTACTAGTGATATTGGCAAAATGGCTAGTACGAACAGATCTTAGTATGAGCGATGAAGATTAGGAGGATATGGATTTAAGAGTGACAAGTGGGATACGACTGTGTTTGGCCAAGAATGTCCTTATGAATGTGCATAGAATATTTGCGGAAATGGAGCTCTGGGAAGTGCTCGAGGAGTTGTATCAAACAAAGAGCGTTTTAAATCGGATGTACCTGAAGGAACAGTTTCATACATTGTGGATAAGGGAAGGTACTTCAATTTCAGATCATTTAAGTGTTCTTAATAGGATCGTCTCTGAACTGGAGGCAATTGGAGTTAATATAGATGATGAGGATCAAGCTTTGAGACTCATCTGGTCTTTTCCACCTTCCTATGAGCACATGAAACCTATTTTGATTCATGGGAAGGAGAAGATGGTTTTTTCTGAAGTTACCAGAAAACTCTTTTCAGAAGAGAGAAGATCGGGTGGTGGGAGAAATGTTCCTCCTGAAGACTCAGCTCTGGTGGTAGCTGGATATAGGAAGAAGAAGAACTCCATGAAGAAAAATATAGTATGCTGGACGTGTGGACAATCTAAGCATGTGAAGAACAATTGTCCAAGAGTTGGAATGGGTTTGGCAAGAGGCTCTGCGTCAGTTAATGGAGAGACTAACAATGTCATTAACATTGTCTCCATGGATGATAATTTTGCTCTCTAAAAAGGGGCATGTACATTCTCATGCCATTGCCGCTAATCCCAAAGTTGCCATGATAGAAGATGTGTTACTATTAGCGGGTCCATAAGTTTGCACACGGGCATTAGTTTGATATTGATGCAACGTGTGTAGTGGAAATTATGTCGATGGCTGATAAACTTCCAGGAAAGCCAAACATGGGAGTTGCATCGTAATTTTTTCAACAAGGTTATTTTTGACATGTGCCGAAATGAAAGGCTTAGAATTGGTTTATTGTGAGTGGATATTCTTTTATGATAGAGCATGATGCTGTAAAGCATGATAATTCTCTACATTGAGAGTTATGTTACTTTCAGGAGATCTTCATTGAGGTGAAGTGTGGTTGTGGGATTAGCCAAAGTCGTTAAGGTAGAGATTGTTGAGTCTGACTCCCTTTTTTTGTCCCACATGGGTTGGGGAATACATTTGAGGCAAGAATCTTGCCTATATAAGAAGGGTGCTAACTCTTTGGTTAGGTGTACCAATACAAAGTCAAAGATTTGTATGACAAATTTGGACTCTCTAGTTAAATTTCTCTTTAAGGTGAGTTGAAGAGTTTGTTTTGGGTTTTTTTTGTGTGGGTGTATTGGGGTATTGAGTGAGAGAAAAAATTGTGTGATTGTAAGAATTTTTCACACAGTGGATTTTCTTCCCGGTGCCTGTAGTTTTTTCTCCAATTTGGGAGTTTTCAAGTAAATTCTCTTGTATTGTTATTATTTTTCTATTTTCTGATATTTTTGTCTATAAAATATCCTTGAGTGTAGATTTGAGAGATCTGAATTCACAACAGTCATAGCTTCAATCAGTACTGAATCAATTTGAGACACCAAAAATACTCATAAATCAAAAGAAAGGTGACTTGAACAAAAAAGCTCACATGCATAACATCAGATCTGGGCCAACTTCTAACATGCATAACATCATATCTGGGCTAACTTCTCCACCATTCCCCCAGAAGTTTCTTTTTTACAAGAAGAAATAAGCATTGAGATTTTGTTTTTACGTAATCTAAAGTAAAACAAATTACAAAATACTACTAGCTACGGTACCTATGTTTCCCGTTTACTTAGAACGCACAACTACGTAGTCTCCATAATCCATAATCCATAATCATGAATACGGAAGAACTTTGTCATTCACTTGGAATCTGCTCCTACTTTTTTCTTTGAAATCTATCAACCCAATAAACATAATAAGACTTGTATAGTATGTACATACAAACTTGTATTTCTTGTCATAGTTTCCCGAATCAATCTGGTCTTATCATAGTTTTTGACATATTTGTCTGATACCATGATCCAAGAAATTTGTTGTAAGCATTTGAAGCACGGTGTAAGAATAGATTAATTATTGAAAATGTTTATATTTGTCATACAACCCAAAATAAGCCTGTTAGTTATTTTCGAGCATATAGATTCTTTTTGTACGAAAAACGTGTGGATCTTGTTGACTTGTATTGGATCTTAAAGGGCTATCTAGGTTAGTTCTCTATAGTAAGTTGTTTTACCTTTGAAAAAGGGTAATAGAAGAGAATAGACCAAGATATTTTAAACGGTAGCTTAATGTCATTGGACTAGAGAAGCTTCACATAGCCATGAAAACCCAATGTTAGAAAGTTGAAATCCCAGGTGGAAACCCGTTATCTTAAGCTTTATCAGCAAGGACACATGGTCCATGTCCCAGGATGGTACTTTTGTGTCCATCAAGTAGACTGATCTTGAACTCCGAGCAATTGTAGAAGGGCTGTATGTTCATAAACCCAGCACGAGATGCCTTGGGTCCAATGTAATTGAAGTCATAATTAAGATTAAGAGAATTCCTTAATCTTTGCAGAACTAGGCGGAAAAAAAAGAAAATCTCATATGCTTATTTTTTGACAAAAGTCAATGAAACTGTTCAGGACCACAGGGTTTATTAAAGGGTTAAGTGGGATTGTTAGGTTGGATAATGAGCATAACTAGAGCAGCGTAACAAAAGCTGGTTAACTGTTCGAATAATTGTACTCTACACTTGATAAGTTCCAATTATATTCCAACCCCTACGAATTCCAATTATTAAGCCTTCTTAAAGATGCAATTAAGAATCTACTTATTACTACTACTTTTGTAGTCCTCCACTAGTGGAGATTCCTTCAACCTCCAAAACTTGGAACCAGCTTCCAATAATCAATCAAAAGTTTCCTACAACCTAACATAGTTACCAGCAGTCGTCACACCTTTGAAGTTTCAAATCAGATTATGAACTAAAAACCTGCTAACCAACAAAATTCGACTTTAATAAGTGGTTAGAGGAACTTTCAATCTTAAATTTATTTTAGATTCTCCAAAATCCTAACGTTAAGAAAATTTTCACTTTATTTTGGTCATATAAAATTCTTAGCTTTTTAAAATTTTTAATATGAACTTCTAAATAGTAGTTTAAATAACAACATGCCTCTAAAGAATAATAAGTACGAAACTTTCATTATAAAAAACCATTGTACTTATGCAATAAAAAGCATTTTAAACTTATTTGTTTGTATGGGTGTGTCCATCTTCCTTTCATTTCGAAAGAATTACATGAGAAAAATTATGTTGTATTTATTGTAAAATTTATAAAATGCAAGATAGTTTTTATGTACGTGAATCAATTCCGAGAAAGTAAACAAAGATAAATACAAAGAACTCATCCAATTTGTAAGATAGACTCGTCTAATTTACAAGATAAGGATAATGATTAGTACTTAAATATTATCCTTATCATTAATAACAGAATAAAGATAGATAGCAATTTCTAGTCATTTTGAAGTTTTTATCATTTCCCCTCAAACTCACTATTTCAATAATAGTGCACTTGCTCTTAAGTCGATGGAAGGTAGACAAAGCTAAGGCTTTAGTTAAGACATCGACAATTTAATCAAAAGAAGGAATATTTTTGATGATGAGAGTCTTCTTAGAAACCAAGTCATAAACAAAGTTGATGTCAATTTCAATATGTTTGGTGCATGTATGAGAGACAAAATTAACAACAACCGAAAAAAAGATAGCACCAAGGTTGTCACACCATACAATGGGTTACAAATTAGAAATACCAATTTTTTCAAGCAAGGAGGTGATCCAATATAGTTAAGCAGCGACAAATGCAATGCTTTGGTATTCAATCTCAGTACTAAAACAGGCAACAATAGGATGTTTCTTGTCTCTCCAAAAGATAACATTACAATCCAAAAAAAAAGTACTAATTAGAGGTAGATTGATAGTTATAAGGACAACCAACCTAATTAGCATCATACTAGGAATTAATAATGAGAAAGGTGACTTTAGTTAAGTGAATATCATATAAGGATGTAGTTTACAAATAACGTAGAATACACTTAACTGCAGTCTAGTGTACATTGATAGGATTGAGACACTTTATTCATAGTAAATTAAATGTCAGGATGAGTTAGGACAATGAATTATAGGACTTTAACTATGCTACAATATTTAGTGGAATTTGAGAAATGGGTGAGCATAATTTTTAGAGAAATGCACGGCAAGTGGGATAGGAATGGAAACAAATTTAGAGTTGCCAAGATATGTAAAGTGAAGGAGATCTTAGGTATATTTGACTTAGATAAGGAGAAGGCGAAGAAGTGCAGGTGTGATTTCAATACTAAGAAATTAATGAATAGGAACAAGATTCATAATAAAAAAAAGGTGGTCTTAAGTTCCACAATTAAAGATGAAATAAAGGTAACTAAAGAGCATATAACAAAGATGTTATCCACAAAAACAAAGAGAAAAGTTTTTGTGAAATGGTGTTGTCTAAAAAAAGAGAGAAGTATTAGATTTGGAAGAGGTAAAACCTATTTTAAGAAGTTTCTAACTTACGTATGAAACCAAGCTCGAGGAACTTATTTGAGATTATAAAGAGCTTTTTGAAGATGAAGAGTGTAGTGTCTATGATGAGGATCAACAAAACTAAGAGGTTAAAGAATAAAAATTGGTTCTTAAAGAGTTTGATGAAGGAATACATTACTGACATCAAGTTGATAAACAAACTAGTTGCTTGTAAGATTAAGAGAAAGAATGATACTAATAATGGTGGGTTTACGATAAGACTAAAAATTTCAATATAGTTAATGCTAGGAGCTTAATAATTTCTCTTGGCAATAAGACGAGTCTTGTAGCAATCAATATAACTATCAAACTCAACTTTTGTTATAAAAACTTATTTACAAATGACAATATTAGCATTTAGGAATGGAGGAATAAGGGTTCATATTTGATTGTGATGAAAAGCTATAAACATATTAAGTATAGCTTGGTGCTAGTGAGTAAACTTATTAACTTGTGTGAAAGAAGTAGAATCAGGATCATAAGAGTTATGAATAGTAGCACTATAGCTCATATAGTCAGAAAAACAACAAGGAATGCGAATATGATCATGGGTATGGGTGGTGATAGAATATTGAAATGGCGAGGGTGGTAGAGGGGATATATCTGGTGGAAGTTAAGGTAGTTGAGTTGTGGGAGGAGGTGGAAAATGAGAAGTAGAGATATATATTTAAGAAGGTAAAGATTATAAGGAAGCTAAAGGTCGAACATATTTGTAAGTGTACAAAATTAATTGCAACAAGTTATTAAAATTAGAGTAATATAGAGTATTGATCCTATAAATACTATGCTACTAGATTTATTTAATCCTAGTTTAACAATAAAACTAAAGATTCAATATTTAATAAAAGAAAAGTCAGTTGCTAAACTAATAAAAACAAGATAATAAACTATCAAAGAGAGATCAAGATAATTAAACATTTGGATTTCATGGTTCACTTATGAGGAATTCTAATTATTATGCAAGATTGATTATCTAGGTTAAAATAAAAATTAACTTAAAGTATCTATGCCTCTTTCAAGACACACATGTATATCTAATTAGGCAACTACCATTTCTTAGTGTGTATTCCAACCTAATCAAACTCATTTTTCTTAGTTAATTTTTTCGTTATCACAATAATATATCATACTTTTGTTCTGTAGATATAAGGTGTTTATCCTCCTAGTATACAGATCATATTTCTCCTCTCAGTCATTTATACAATCCTTAAAGATTTAATCTATGGTGATTAAGCATAAATCCAACATTAAGATTAAAGAGAATAAATTCAACTAAAAAATAATTAAATTAAGCATCAATAATTTAAGAATCTATATTGAAAAGTTATATATCTAAACTTAACTAGGATTTTAACTACTGAATATAAATAAAAAAAACTAAAACAAGACAACCTTAATATAAAGGGAAAAAGTAAAAGAAAAACTATAAGAATTATCACGAACTCTTGAAATCTTTCTCCAAATCCTTCTTTAATGTTAAAAACCTAAAAATAATAACTTTATGACAAAATAGGTTGTCATCAACTTCACATTCCTATTCAAAGAACCCCTAATAATATTATTTACAAGATAGGATTATATAAAAGAGCTTTAAGGTGATTAAACTTAAAATTTTGGTGTATCCTTGGTTTCCAAATTATGAGTTTGACATATGCTACTCTTTTAAACTAACACTATTTTTTTCTAGAACTTTACAGGTGTATATATAATGAGTTTGGCACTAGTTCCACTTTATTGCTAGTGTAAATTATTTTTAGACAAACAATATGACCAATAGGGGTCTAACATAAACCTGTGTTAGTCTCATATTGCTATAATTCCTCACTTTTCTATAATTCTTTTTGACATTTTTAAACTAGAATTGGTTTTTAACGTCCCTTATAAAGTTGTTGCTCTTTAATTTAGCTTTCAAATCACTCTAATATCACCTCAATTGGGTAACTATAGAGAAACTTGCACTTAAATATGTGATTCTCCTTAAAATCAGTGCCTATAAGATAATAAAGCAAATATAAGAAAACATCATATAATTCTATATTAAAAATGCTCTATAGAAATGCTAAATCACAACTTAGCCCCTATAAACATGCAAAATATGGACATATCAAATTCTCTCATATTTAACTTATTATTTTTCCTCAATCGATTAAGAATATGAAACCCTAACTAATTAAGTACTCCTAGCTAAAACACTAACTAATTCCACTTCCTCAAACATCTATATACACAAATTAGTTAACTTTATAGTTAATAACACAAGATATACACATATTCTTGCCTTAATTGAATTTTAAAACTTACACATATAATAATTCTTAAGAAACTAAAAAAAAGCAGAAGAAACCCAATAATAAAAAGAAAGCTTTCAAATCATCAACTTGAGACGATTCAAAATAATCTAATTAAGCACTCAGAAGGAGAGATAACCCAAATGTGTTTCATAGATAAAGATAACAATGATACAACATCAAACTCTACTTGTGATAGTGATAACAATTTGAAATATGATAAACTAGTTAAAGATCTAAAGATTAGTATGAAAAAGAAGAAGTCAGCTTCCAAACTTAAACAAATCTAAAAATAATTATATTTATGTATAAATGAGATTGAGAAGATGGTAAATAAATTGTATAACATTAAGGCATATAAGAAAGTGATCGTTGATACTACACTAGATACACTAAAACTAAAAATGAGATATTAAAAAAGGAAATAAATGCTCTTAAATAGTGTTTATCTAAGTTTATTAAAAGGAGTGAAAAATTAGAGAACATACTAGGAGATCAAAAGAATTCCAATAATAGGTATAGAATAGGATACAACAATAGAAGTGAAGCCAATTCTAAAATCATATTTCTCAAGGAAAAACATTTGCATAATGGAGAACCATTAGTAGATATGACAAATGAGTGTGGAATATCCACATCTAAGCATACCTAAGCATATGCCATATCTACTAAGACTTATTCTAAGAGCAAGCATAAGTCTTTCGTATATGACTCATAATCAAGGCATACTCTCAAAGGAAGAATATACGTAACCTATGATAATAATCAAGGCATACTCTCAAGGGAAGAATATACTTAACCTATGATAATATGTAAACCCATTTATACCCCTTTAGGCTTCAAAGATAAATGTATCAAGTGTTCATTCATAGTAAACATCATATATATAATCATAGTAACTCATTTCATTACTCCAGGATAAAATTTAACACCTTTAATATCTTAAAGGAGATACCTTATTATGTATACATACAAACAGATCAACGCAATGCGCTTATGTATCATCATTATTCATATAATATGGTATGTCATTTTTATGATAAGTATCAATATATTTATAGATTTTCTTTTTTAAAATAAAGAATGTTAAGAAAACCTTTGAAAGCCTAGATTAAGAAGAAGAAGGAGACTAATAATTAAGGACCTAATCCCATTTAGGTACCTAAAATACATTGACTAGGTTATTTTGTAAGGCTCTAAGAAAAAAAAGAACAAATCGTGTATAATAGAGATTGTATTTGTTGAATTTTTTGAAGAGTTTATACTTTTTATCTTGATGAATTTAACCTTCTTATATCTAGAAATAGTTTTTGAAAATGGTGATATAGGTATTATAAGAAACTTAGAATGATCTTCAAGACACCTATGAAGAGCAAATTATTGAACCAACTGAAGGAGATATGAAAGACAAGAAGCTTCTAATGGGTCAAAAATGTAAGAAAAATCATCAACTAGATCATATCATAGGTAATGTTTAATAAGGGTAATTATTAGTTCATATTTTAGAAACTTGTCACATTTTGCATTTATTTGTCAATTTGAGTTTAAATCCTTAGTGATGAATATTAAGTTTGCACTATGAATAAGGAATTAATAATTTTTAAAAGTATAGTATAGACTTTAGAGATCGTATGCAAAATGAGGATATTGAGTTAGAATCTACAAATACATAATAGTATTTGGTTCATACTTCCACTAAATCTACGAGTGAGAATATATTTTTCACTATTAGAAGAGAATTAGGCATAACTGATTTAAATTCTATGTGATCAAGTTTAATAATGGCCTCAAAAACCACTAATTTTCCTTTTTAGTGACTTCACTTGTAGATTGGTTACTCCTATAGTCAATCACTTATGCATATTGGTTGACCAATATCTTCAAGTGATTGACCAATGTCCCTTTGTCTACAAACTTTTCTAATTCTTGTAAGTTTGTAGCTTGGTTGATCAATAAATATGATTGACCACCTATAAACACTAGTCAACTACTGAAATTATGTGTTGACAACTCTTCATGTTTTAAGTTCTCCTCATAAAAAATGCATCCTTATTTCACCAATGTCAAGTTAGATTGTATCAAATTGAAAATTTGTTATTCTTAGGTTTCAAATTTAGGGATTCTCAAAATTTTTCATGATTTGGGTTATCTTTTTAAATTGATACTTCCATAATTGAATTGAAAAAGGAGTTAAAGTTATTACCAATTTAATAATATTGATACATCTTTGATTTTGTACGAATCTAAAATTTTGGACACCTTTTCATATCATTTTTTTTAAAATTTTTGGACTTTCAAAATTACACACTCATTTATGAAATTGATGGTTAGATACTGCAATTTTACTTAATGTTTTTACAATTCTAACCCTTAATATTGTCAAAACTTATCTTTTTTAATTGAATTTTCAACATAGGCTTAATACCTAAAAGTAAAAAAAAATTCAAATTAGACACAATTAGGAATATTCTATCAAAATTGTTCTTTTAAACAATTATTTTGGTGCTTTAGACATTCAATAGCACTCTTCCTTGAGTGAGTTTATCAATCTTGATCAAATTGTTTTTGATCTTCTAAAGAAGTTAGCTTGATGTATGATACTTTACATTTTTATTTTTAGATAATTTATTTCTTTTGGATGATTCTAAAAATGAAAAGAAAGATTGGTGATATCAAATATTTAAGAGGACTAATGACATTCAGGGAGAGTGACTTTTGTATATGTGATGACTTTTGTACTTATGATATTTTTATACTTGAGTATATTTCTTTAATGTATATGTGTGGATAATTCTTTGAATATCTATTTTTTTATCATTATTGAATTATATTTTATGTATAAATTAAGGGGAAGCTAACATTTATCTTGATATAAATAATTGTTTATGTGCTTAATTTTATTATTGCTTTCAAGTATAATAAATATTTTATCATCAATAAAAAGGGAGAGATTGTTGAACCAAAGGAGGCTCTAATTAATGTTTTAGTGATAACAAAATATAATTACTACTAATGAGTTTATTATTTTGATGAAAAGTAATATAAGAGCAAATGTAGCCATAAACTCAAAAAGATAGTTCATGAAGTTGATAAAAAGAAGTTGAAGTTTACAACCATCAAAGAGAAGATCAAAGCACATCAAGATCATTCTATACTTTTAATGATAATTTTAATATCATTTAGCCGCTTTGATGATCTTAAAGGCTTACCATGTGTAAACATTCTATAACATTTTATTAAGAGACATTGAAACTTTTGGTTTTTAAAATAAAAGCCTCTTAATCTTTTAAACACTCTTTAGGAGACATTTTGGAAGTTGTTTTAACTATAATTTCATTCAAAAATTAAGTTTAAGCATTTAAAGTTATTAAAATCATATTTTTTGGGAGATTGGTAGATTAATATAGGTTAGTAGACTAATGTAAGTTAAACCCTGAAGGTTCCCACATAACACATAGATAGTCCTCAATAGAGTCCAATGAGAGGATCATATGTAATAAAATGGGTTTGTTGACACATTAGTTAACCAATAAGGTGATATAATTGACCAATGTCCACCTAAAGGACATACTGGTTGACCAATATAGTTGAGTAGTTGACCAATATGCAATATGTTGGATCCCGCTTTTAGGATTTTTATATTTTTATTTTATTTTAATTATTTTATTAAATTATCAAGCATGAAACTAGATTAGAATTTATGAATTAGAAATTTTTGGAGTATAATATGGTATATTTTGAATTTTGTATGGTGTTTGAATTAAAAGAAAGAATTAAAATAGAGTGAAGGAGTTAATAGGAATTTCCTAATAAAGAAAGGGTAAATTAGTAAAAACACAAGAAAGTTGTCTTAAATGAATAAGACAAAATAGGAAGGAGTCGTGAGTAAGGTGGTGTGAATTAAAAGAAGATGAAGAGAATAAGGTGAAGGAGATATTAGGAATTGCTTGTATAAGGAAGGTTAAAATTGTAAAAGCATGAAAAGTTGTATTAAATTGAATAAGACAAAAGAAAGGGAGAAGAGTCGTGGGTTTTAAGACAAAGAAGAAGAGAAGAATCGTGAGTTTTGAAGGAAGAAAAGAGTGAGAGTCGTGAATAGTCTAGAAGGAGAGAAGAAGAAAACAAAGCAAGGAGAAAGAAGAAGAAGAAAGCAAGGAAAAAGATAGAAGGAAGGGTTTTAGCTAAATTTTCTTGTAAGGTAAACCATCTTATTCCTTAGTTTTAAAGAAGTAGAAAGAAGTAAGTTTATGTGAAGAAAATGTTGAAGGAAGTGGAGAAGCTAGGTTTTTGTTATATGATGAAGGTGAGGAAAGAAAGAAGAAGAATAAGTGGTTATGTTAGAACTTAGTGATTCTAGCTAGATAAACATCAAGAAGAGAATAAGTGTGAGTTTATTCATGATAGCTAGGTTTAAGGAAAGCTTTATGTGTATGTGATGAAATGAAATATGTGTGTTTTTAGGGAACCGGGAATATAGACGTCAAGAGCGAGAAGAAGAATAAGCTTGACTCTTGGAAATTGCAAGCTAAATAGGTGGGTAATATATTTATAGTTTGTAATGATGAACTACATTGATTATGTGTATGCATGATGAGCATGTTGTTTTATTTATTGTGAATGCGTGAAAAATATTTTGTGAATGTGTATTATGTTGCATTGTGATAATTTTAATGACTTTGTGAGAATGAAAAGAAAAGATTTATGAAACATGAAAGCATGAACACATATGGAAATGTATGAGCATTGTAAAATGTGTTATGTGGGCGAGAGAGAAATCCGTTTCGTTGTCACGTGCACTTCAACTTATAGCCTTCTCCCGGCTGCCCGCTTGTGGCCACGAGATCCTGAGAAATCGGACTCGTTTCGTCTCACCGTGTAAACTTCGGTTTCGCCGTTTCGTTCCACGGAATTCTAGAGCCATTGTGTGTGCATTGCATTTTTGAATATGTTAAATGTTAATGCATAATGCATATTGAATGTTGTGACTGACAATAATTTCAGCCCATTCATATTGTGACAATGTGTTGTGTTATGCATGATTATTGTATGGTGTGTAGTTCATTAGCATCAGCTATAGGTATATTATCCACTGAGCTGTTCGGCTCACCCAGCAATTTTCACTCCTCAGGTGAAGAATCAGCAGAGTATAAGTGATCCTTGCAAAATGTTTGGTAACCTCCAAGAAATGCGGATATTGTACTAAGTTAGTGTGGAGCACTTCTAGAAGCATTTTGCATAAGCATATTTGTATATATTTGTAAGCATATTACTGTTGCGACATTATGAAGCCAAGTATGAAAATATGTAACACTTTGATGTTGTGAATTGATAGTTATTTATATATGCAGAATTTTTATCCTATGAGATTAGTTGTGTGCTGAATGTTGAAAAGTATTATGATGGTTTGGTTGTGTTAAATTATGTAGCAAAGGAGTTTGGTATGTAAGCAACTCTTTGTTGGTTCTGGTCCTTTGAATTTGGTATGAGAATCGTTGGTGTTTTGATGAGTGAAAACAGAAAATATGGTGATAATGTGATCTGAAACTTTGGGCACTAAATTGCACTGATCTAGGTAGATTTAGGCAAAGTGGTCTACATGAAAGTTGTAGATTATCCTTTTAGCTTTCTATCGCTATAAAGATCGAAATTTTTGGATCTCAGGTGTAGAAGTTATGATCATTTTAAGGTAGCTGTGTTTGGGTGTAATTATGCATAATTGGTGTTTAATTTAGATTAAATGGTAACCTTCACTTAATTGATTAAATTGTAGCGATACACGCCAAATCAGACAAAGTTGTCTTCATGAATGTTGTAGATCTTTTTCTTATCTTTTCAATGATATATAGTTTGTAATTTTTGGGTTTCTCGATTGAAAGTTATGGTATTTGGAAGTGAGGGTGTCTAAATGGGGCAAGTCGCGATTGTAGCACCGAACGATCGCCACGGCCGCCAAGTTCGCGATCGCGACCGTCCGAAAGTTTCAGCGAATTGCGATCGCGACGGGCGAAACGTTCGCCCCAAGTCGCGTATGTTTACCTTTCCTATGAATTTTCTTTAATTAAAAATCGTTATTAGCTTTCTCTTTTAATTCGATTTCATTTATGAAAATGTGTATTAATTACTTTAATTAAATTCTTTGGTTTGAATAATTTAATTTTATGCCTATAATTATTTTACGATCCCACCACGAATTTTTCCTGTCTAGTCCTTAATTACATTCAAATGCTATAAATTTAAATTCTATTTCATTGCAATGTTTCCACATATATTTATGTATACTAATTATCAAATGGTGACACGTAGTCACCATAAAATCCGTACGGGGACCGGGACCAACAGCCTCTCTCTCTGCTGCAGCTTTGTCCTGAAGAGCCACGAGCTACTCATTGTGAACCCTGGTCCACCTCTCTAGCTCAGAGTTCAAGGACTCAACAGTAGCATCTCGGACTTGGAGTTCAGACTTGGCCACCTTCAGTTTTCTTTCAGC
>JANZXP010000135.1:0-16992 GCA_027576715.1 Erythroxylum flavicans
GAAGAAGAAGGAGACGAAGAAAAATGACAGGTCTGAGTAACTGATCGAGTCAGATTAGCTCTTAACTGTTTATTTTCCAAAACTTTGAGAAAGGAAAGTTCAATCTTTTACTAATTGATTGGAAAATCTTCTCTAGATCTTAATATGATGAAACAGAGATTTGCAGAACCGTTGCTTGGTGAGGATAAGTCAGGTTCAGGAAAAGGGGTTTTCACAGCTTTGGCCATCTTAAATTCTATCACCAACTAATGTAGTAAGCTCTTAACCTGTTTTTCCTCTAGATAGCCTCCAGTGTACTGAGACATACCCAGATGGAAGTAAGCTTGAGGTAATCCAAAGTTCAGCACTAAAATCTCATTCTAAGATATTTGGTCAGGATTGAGGGAAAGTGCTGTTATTGTCTCCGCGTTGTAGGTTATGACCTGTAGGCCAAGGTCAGACTTTTCGTCAATCTCCCAGCTCTGAGGAAACTAGACAACATGCTTATCGTAAGATTTATGTTGCTTGCTTGCTTGCTGTAATTTAAGATTATGGTCCCTCCTTGCAGGAATTATTAGACAGTTTCACAAATACAGAGTTTTGGTATGTTGATCAAGGGATTTTAGACCCAGAAGTAGACGGTTCAGCTTCTTTCTGTAAAACAATTACACAAGACAGAAAGTGGTGGTCGCCAGTTCCACGTGTTCCGGCAGCCACCTGACTAACTGACAATTCAAGGAAGCAGTTGAATCACACACGGGAATGCACTAATCAGATACTAAAACCAACTTAGACATCAGCAGAACTTGCTGATAATTTGTCTAGGTTAGTTTCTTGAAATTGTATGTGAACTTTCAGGATATTGGAAAATCCGTCCTGCAGGGCTTAGGCTGTAACATCTTGATTCGAATTGATGATTGAAAACACGTGGATGACTTGACGAAACAAACAGACAAACTGTCTTCAAGATCACACTCTGTGCCCGTCTCAGGCAACACCATTCCTAACACAACAACTTTTAGTACACCAAGCTTACAAGCTCAAAGTGGGAACATATTGGCACAAAGTGCTTCCAAGCTCACGAACTTCTGAGAAGTGGTGTTTGCTGCAAATTTGTTCAGTAACTCTGATCTATTGTGGTCCGTTGGTTCCAAGTTTCTAAATTCCTGTTCGACAATTACGGACGATACAATTACAATTACCGGAATAAAGAATGCTGTATATTCTGCTATTGTTCTTAAATCTGAAAGCGTTAAGAGACCTGAAACTTGGACCTGACTGATTATATACGTTGACTGACAAGAATAATGAATATCAAAACGCTATCAACAAAGTCGTTGTAGTATAGTGGTGAGTATTCCCGCCTGTCACGCGGGTGACCCGGGTTCGATCCCCGGCAACGGCGTAACCATTTTTTTACTTTTTTTTCTTTTTTCCACCGACCACCTTCCTCAACCAATCCATCAGTTCCGGTTTCCACCAGCATCCAATATTAGTACAAAAGTTAAGGTCGAAGACACATATATATTATGGATCACCTTATCATCTAGTACAAGGATTAATAGTTACAAACCAAAAGATTCAACTGTAAAAACTAATTGGGACAAAAAGGACAAGACACCCAACAGAAAAGCCGACCGACTCGTCTTGCCTCATTCTTATTCTTAGTTTATAGGAGCCGAACTTGCGGAACTTGGGTTTAGGGGCTAGTAATAAAGCGAACCTGAGAAGACACATAATCCAAATACTATTACTGAATGCCTTTTTAAGTACAAAAATGGTTAAAAAAAAAAAAGAACTTTCATTACCTTGCCACCAGTTCCCTCTTGAAGCACTGTTTGAGCTGTTTCCATTAGGATCATCATCTCCACCATCTTTCTTCAACTACAGTATCATAAACAACGAAGGCAAATTAAGTGATTCAACCAATTTTATTAATGGTTTCCATTGATAAACTACTTCGTTACACTTACAACTTTGTCAGATTCTGAGTTCTTGGTTCTTGGGGAGTAATTTTCTTGACCTCCGTAGTAGATCGACGAGCTCAAGTAAGATGGTTCCACTGATTCATTCTGATAAACTGAACTCGTCTTATTCTTAACACTTCCACTACTGCTCTCTCCTTTGTTCTCTGCAAAGAAAAACATTAATTAACAGAAATCTCAAGTTTGAATCAATTCTCAGATCTTCTTTAGAACATATCTAGTTTACCATAGCTGCTACTATCAACTTGGTTTCCCACAATTCCAGGGCTCCTTCCCATCACCTAAAGAATAGAAGAAGAAGAGAACTGTTGAAAAAGAGTTAGTAAAAGAATCTTATGATCAAAAGATGAAAGAAAGAGACCCTTTACCGTTGATGGAGGAGAGAAAATAGAATCAAATATCTCTGCTGAGGACGAAGAAGAAGAAGAAGAAGAAGAAGAAGAAGAGGGTTTGGGACCAAACAGATGATCCAAAGAAGAAGCACCTGCTTGTCTTTTCTTCTCCATGCTTAACTGTAACCTTTTTCTTGAGACCAAACCTCAAATTTACATATAAATATGTATATATATATATATATATATATATGTATGTATGTATGTATGTATCTGTAACTTGTTAGTTGCTAGCTTTCTTTGTCAAATCAACGAGAAAAACTACTGTATCTTCTTCAACTACCTATAACGACCTCACTGACACAGAAAAAGTACACAGTAGAAAGTAGAAACAAAAGCAGTTAAAGTTAAATTATGGGGTAATAACAGTGACTGAGTGGATAAGATTTGCAGAGACAAAACGACAAAATAAGGGAAGCCAGCGTACAAGACATGTGAAGATGTTGCAGTTGGGAGCTGTGGTCATATGTCGTAAGTGGTCTCTGCTATTTATATGTTCATGCGTCCACATGGTTGCTCTGTTTTATGTCCAAGTGGACATATCGCCAAAGTCCAAACCCACCACTCTGTTCCCATGTAACGTATCGCCTTTGTCCATATCTTTGACTAATTTTCATGCAACAAGATCCTTATGGATAAGGAGATAGTTATAAATCTCGTGTCGAAGACAAAAAAAGAAAAATAATAAAAAATTTCATTAAATAAATTACTAATACATGTTTTAACTAATTGTTTTTTAATTTTTAACTTATAATTAAAAATAATAATTGTTGAATTACTTCTGAATTTACAATTGTATATCTAAACTTTGAAAAAATAATTAAACGAAACTATTGATTAAAGTCATAATTAATCAATATAATTAGACTAACCATATGATTACAACATGTTAGATTTAATAATTATTTGGGCAAATACTTGAAAATTGAGGAGCAATTGAGTCCATTGATGTTTTTTGTGAAGCGGAGCGACAGAGATGCAGAAGATTGATTACTGCTATTCCAAACCCTGAAAACGCATGTATAGTTCTCAATGGGAAGACTATATTTAAGATTGGCTAGCAATAGAACCTCCTGTACACTTCGAACATGAGCCAACCTACCTATTATAGCAAGTCCACGAATACAGGTCTAATAACACGTATGAGATTTTGACATTTAATTAATCAGAGTTTGTACAAAATTATGTTTATTGTTTATTATGCTAGGCCACAAAATTAATGAAAAAATTCTATCAAACTTTTCTTAAGCTTACTCTATATACCTTGTGAATGTATATATGGAGGCTTTCTATCAAATTACCTCTTAATGTAGACTTGACTTATGATTAGGATTAGTCTTATGCTACTTGAATTTTGTGAAAGGGCCATAAATAAAAATACATGAAAATTAAATAAATTATATATCTATACAAGAACTTTTAAAATTATCAATTTTTATAATTTTTAATATTTTACATAACTCTTTTCTGAAAATTTTATTAAAAATAATCAATAATATAGTATAATTATCCTCTATTAATTCTTTCAAAAAACTTAAATTTGATTTAAACTAATAATTTAAAATAAAAATAATAAATTATTAGTCTAAATTAAATTTAAAAATTGAATCAAAACATCATTGTATTGTTAATATTTGATTAATATGCTTTTTTATCTAATTTGAGATTTGTTGAACCTTAAAAAACTTTTATCATATTTTTAATTATTGTAATGTGCAAATGAGGAGTCTCACGTGTTATAGTTAGTGCCATAGCTATTTTTAACTTATCATCTGGGATTGACGATGACTTGTATGAATATTATCTTGATTGCATCAAATCTTATTATTAATAAATATTAAATACTTGTCCTATTGGATCTTGACAAGAGAGTGTGTATTGGTGATAGAACTAAGAACAGATAAAGGCATGATCTCCTCTGGATAAGGTTCTTTGATTGAAAGAAAACGATTGAAGAGAAATGAACTGAAAAAAAAATAAAAAGAAAGTCCATTCTGCTATATATCCGATTTTTTTATTTCCAAATAAATGCAAATTCCATGTTCATCACAGATCTAACTTGGCAAGAACTAATTGGGAAGAAATCTCTTGGAGGAACCACTAAGTTACTTTCTCGGGAATGTAATCTAAAAGAAGATGCTCTAACTCACCCTTAGTTGTCATTACAGGATTCAATGGAAAACTAATTCTAAACTAAGATATTGGAGGAACTATAGAGAAGGATAGTGTTCTATGTGATGACGAAGATAGGATTAAGTGCATCTCTAAAATCATATTAGCATACGACAAAAGAACTTTTTCTTGTGTAATAATTTATAAATTATGTGATTCGAGCAATTTGGATACCAGCAGTTCTGAATCTTCCATTTCCTGGGCTGAATGTATACAGACTATGTATCGGTTCTGACGGCAGGTTTAACTAAACAAGAAGCTGTTCTGATTCCTTCATCAAATTCTGAAAGTTGATTTGAATTGGTCAAGTTCACAGAATTCTGGAGCAGCATCGAACCAAGCTTTGAATTGACCACATAACTTATAACTCATCCAGTTACTTGAACTCACTAAAGCTAGGTGATGTTCTAAAGTTGAATCCATTACTACAACTTGGTGGTTAAAAGTTGGGAATGTTTTCTGAGAATTCGCAGGACCAAATGTGTGAACTGCACATTTTGACTCCGGCATGATGTGTGAACTGCACATCATGTTTCTCTGGATTGACTCCGACATTATGACAAGTGATGAAAAGTTCTAAATCAAAACGTCAGCAGTTGCATCAGCCTTTAATTAGCTATTGACGGTCTAAATTTGTTAGATAAGTTCGAACAAGTTTGTGTTTAGCATAATAATTTTAAGTATAACACGAGATTATCACTAGCCAATTTTGCATCGTTTTAAAGTGTAAGTGCCAAATCTTTTTAGTAGCAATGGCAATGGGTCGGCTCACAGGTTAGTCCTGTTAATTTTTTAAAATTAAAAATATAAAAAATGCCTTTTTTTAATTAGATTCGAGCCTAAATTGCCTAAAATATAACTTTTCTAAACAAAACGATATTTTTTTGTTTAAAATAGTTGAGTCTCAAGTTAATATGAACCTACTTGAACTCATAAACTAGTTTATTAAAAACACTTAAATTTAGACTCATGAGTCAGCTTAGCTTATTGTCATCCCTACTTTATATTATTATCTTTATTAAACATTTTTGTACCTTATTTAAAAAACAACGAGTAATGTTTTAATAATATTAATACATAAAAAGACATAAAATATTATAAAATATTAAAATATAAATCACACCATTAAAATATATCAAAATATGCATCATAGTAACTTGTTAATTATTTTTATGCCTTTTTAAAAAAAGTAAATAACGGATAAAATTTTCCTTAAATTTTTTTGTAAAATATTGAAATACAAATCACACCTTCAATATGCATCGTAGTATCTTACAGCTAGAACCTGTAACCTAAATACAAATCACACCTTTAATATGCATCGTAGTATCTTACAGCTAAGACCTGTAACCTTACATCTAATCATATATATGTTCGTATGAAGATACATTCTGGGATTTCCAGGGTTTGCACTGCATCTTCTCGCCTGAAGATCCCATGGAACTTGTGCTTTCATTCTTCACGACTTTGCAGTCCAATCCTAAGCTTGCGAAAAACCCTATTGTATTTCCTGAAACATAGTACACACGAAGACAATATCAACAGTAACTAAACATTCTCTGTGACAAAGACAAAAACAAAACATGTAGTATTCTCATGGAGAAGCTTGATTTTCACAACTAGTTTCTCAATCTCTTACCTCTTCTCAGTGACATTGGTCTGGCTTCTGCTTCTGTTGGATATGAAGAGAAGGATGAGATGATCCATAGTAAAAGAAGCATCCGAAGAAAGCTCTTAATAGCATCCATTAATGTCTCTTTGTTGGATAATTAACAGAATAGTAATACTTGCACAAGCAAAAGGAAGGAAGGTTAGATATTTATATCCGTATTGTAAAATAGGCTTCAGAAATTATGAAAATTAAGAAAAATTGATGTTAAATTTCAGAGACCAATGTGAATAGAAGGAATTGCTTACCCTTTTAGAAGCTTCTTTGATTTTTTTTTTTACTTTTCCACTATTTTGACATTAGAAGCATTAATTACGTTTGAAAAACTATCCCACTCAAGTTATATTTCAACCCATAATATTCCTTTCAATTTCTAGAAATTTCTTCCACACTTTTTTTATGTAGAAAATAAAGTAAGTTACATATAAAAATATGCCTAATAATTTATTATTTTTAAGTTTCGGATTAAGATATGTTAAGCGACCGAAAAGCTTAAGCTATTATGTAATGCCAACTTAATTGATTTTATATATTCACTAACACACCCCCTCAGATAAAATCCCTTTAGGTTTGAAACTTGTATAAGCTCATTATACCTTGTGAGGAATAATAAGTAAACAGTAGGATTTGAACTCACGATCACTTGGTCACAAAGGTTCTAACACCATGTTAAGCGACTGTTTCACCACAAAAGTTTAAACTATTAAATGGGGCCAACTTAATTAGTTTTATATATTCACTAACAAGATATAATATCATTGAATATATATATATATAAACTCATTTGAACTTAATCCGGAGATTTCGGTAGACTCCTTAATTAACTTCGTGCTTATTCTACATTAGTTATAGAAACATGGTAAATATTATCATGCCTGGTAAAATAATTCTAGATGTTCAACACATTGATTGAGAGGATCAAACTCTACTACGATGGAGTTTTTTAAAGTAAAAATCATATTCTTTGGACAGGTCAGGTGTTTACATTAAATGATTAAATATTAAATATCTAGGTCGTGGAAATTAATAATTAAGATACGTCTCATAAGGGTTTGAATTCGTTGGATGTTCAAACCGACCAATGGGTGCAAGCTGTAAGAACGTCTACTAGGGTTTTGACGCTTTCTTTGCATATTTAGCATGTGATTTAATTTATAATTTTAAAATTTATTATCATATTGAAAAATCTAAATACAAAATAATTTTGGGTAAAAAAACAATAAAAAATATAATATAATATAATATATAGAGTTGTGTGATAGTTAAATAATATTATAAATGATAAATAATAATTTTTAAAGCAACAAAAAAGATCGATTCACATTATATAGGTCGATTTATGATTTAACCCACAGATTTATATATATCGTGTCCATGGGTTAAAACATAGATTGACAATCTACCTGTCTATTTCAGGACTAACCTTTTTAACACTTTGATGAGTACTTGTTTGACGGGGTGAACAAAAAAGTAAGCTTTACCTTTATCAACTTATTGAAAATCTACTTTAACCCCTGATTTGATTATATTTATGGAAGATTAGATTAAGAAAAATTAGATGAGACTGCCTCTGAAAATTTAATTTGAATTCTTAATGATATTCAAAAGTTTGATGTTGTGTTTTTTTTTTTTTGGAGTAATTGGGTGAGACAACGCGCCTTGGTAGTTGGTGATACTACTTTTAGTATCCTGATATGGAAAGTCCATAATCCGCCAACCAATCTACGCAAACGTTTCCTTCACGATAGACGTGTTGTACTATTATGACTATATTCTTACTCATCTCATCAAGTGCTGCCCATAGCTCAGCCACTATAGATGTGGAAACACTTATCTTATGTGAGAATCCTCACAGCCAACGACCCAAGTAATTGCGGATCAAACCACCACAACCCGAAGCACCCGAGGAACCCTTAGCTGCCCCATCCGTATTGATTTTGAACCAATTTGCTAGGGAGGTTGCCATTTGTTCCACAGCCAAAACTTACGCGGTGAGTGGAGAAGATGAGCCCGTAGAATGTGAAATTGAATTAGAATCAAAAGATCTAATTTATATATCATCGTTAAACCCAATTCGAGTCCTGTATCAAAGCGGGGTTTGGAAAAGTCTTATAGTACGCAACTTTATCTCTACAGAGTAGAGAGGCTATTTCTGATAGACCCACGTTCTAATCTATATATGTTAAACATTGTCAAATAAATTATTATATACACCAAATATTTTATAAAATCTTCTTTCATTAGAAAAGTGGAAAAGTAGAATTCTTTAGAGATAACTTAAGTTATTTTCTCAAATTTTTATTATATTTATTAAGTATAAACTATATCAACAATGATTAAATTTAAAAGTTAAAAATTTTAAAAATTAATTAATTAACTTTTCTACAAAGAATTATAAAAATTTTAAATTCTTATTTTCTTTTTATGATGTACAAATTTTTTCTCTTTATGAACTATTTTAAATCATTTTCAAAGAAAAAATTTATCTGAAATTGTATTAGAATTTATCAAACAAGTTTCTTTTGACATTATAATTATATGTAATAAATGTCAAGCATCTACAAGTGTTGTATGTAAATGTCATTATGTGGTTGAAAAGAGACCTAAGGTCTCTTTAGACCCAATAAAGAGCCGTTGCGAATGCCGTTTTTTCCGTTATTCTGTTTTCTTTCTCGTTCCTATGTACAAGGAACAGCATTCTGAAACTCCACTTTACAAAAACACCAAAAAGAAACTAAACTCTCCTCTCTTCTTTTATGGTAAGTTGGTTCGGTTCCTGTGTTTTTTTTTTCATTCCCTTTGTTCTTTTCTAAGAAACGACTAAGATCTAATATGAATTGTGATTTGGTCAAATAGTTTTCAGTGAGTCTGAAAGATAAAAGAAGAAAAAGAAGAAGAAGAAGAGGAAGAAATGGCATACAAGGTGGATCATGAATACGATTATTTATTCAAGATCGTACTGATCGGAGACTCTGGGGTTGGTAAATCCAACATCCTTTCCAGGTTTACTCGTAACGAGTTTTGCCTCGAGTCCAAGTCCACCATTGGCGTTGAGTTTGCCACAAGAACTCTCCAGGTTCGTTTTTCATACCTCCAAACATGAATTTCTAAAGAAATTGAACGTGAAGATCAAGAAAGAACTATCTCTATCAGACTTTTAAGCCATCCTGAAACCAACATTTCGTATGATTTATCTCGGTATCGTCCGCAATTATCATAATCGTTCGCAACCCGTGTTTTGAAATTTAAGATATACTAGTTTGGTGCAGGTAGAAGGGAAAACAGTGAAGGCGCAGATATGGGACACAGCAGGACAAGAGAGGTATAGAGCCATAACAAGTGCATACTACAGAGGTGCAGTTGGTGCACTTTTGGTTTATGATATAACAAAGAGACAAACCTTTGATAATGTCCAAAGGTGGCTCCGGGAACTTAGGGACCATGCAGACTCCAACATAGTCATAATGATGGCTGGTAATAAGTCTGATCTGAACCATCTGAGAGCAGTTGCTGCAGAAGATGCTCAAGCATTGGCTGAGAAGGAGTGTTTGTCGTTCCTGGAGACTTCAGCACTTGAAGCATACAATGTAGAGAAGGCATTTCAGACCATTTTATTGGATATCTATCAAATTATCAGTAAGAAAGCTCTGGCTGCACAAGAAGCAGCTAATTCAACTGGACTTCCTCAAGGCACTACAATAAATGTTTCCAACATGTCTGGAGATACCAACAGAAGAGCCTGTTGTTCTAATTAAGGAACATATTTCCTATTGTAAGTTTAGTGTGTATTGTTTCTATGTATTTCCAACTTATGTAAGTTAATTTCTGCCCAGATTTTGTGAAACTATTCAATTGATTTGTTGGAAACCATCACATTGTCAATATGTTTATTTGTTAGCAATTGCTTTGACCATATAGTGAATCAAAGCTTTAAAATGGACTCTTAGGAAGTGGAAGAAGAAAATCATCTTTCTTTTTCTTGAAAGATTGTTGCTTTTTCTTTTCCTATTTCCTTAACCGAACCAAAAGACCGTGCAACAGGAAGCAAGAGCATATTTGTTCTGGGAGCTGATATAATAAAAATACACTTTAGTGAACAGAAATATAATATGTTATGATTCTGTCTTGTTTTACATTACTAGATTTACTAAGCTTTGTATTTCTCTGACTTCGTCTTCACCGGTTACTCTTAACCAATCTATTTCACAGAATGATACTCTCTGCATCTAAATAGAAACATGTAATGTATAGTCTCAAGAGCGTGGATACTAAAGGGCATAATAGAAACGATATTATTGGATTTGAGAACCCATGAAAAGTGGGGTGTTGTGATACTATATCAAGACGACAAGTTGCATCCGCCTCACGAGTATAATAATAGCGTAGAATGAGAATAAGAGATGATCAGATGAAGTGGAAACTACATGACCACCGTTGTTTTGGTTTCAATTTCACAACGGGAAGCTGCCGGTAAAGTGAATGTGGTCCAGGGTGCGACGTAAACCATATCTGTTAACAGCAGCATTAGCTGCTCTGAATCCTTCACCATAAGCTGTCGAAGCATCATGAGCAATTTGGTGCATGAAGAATTCACCCAATTTGTTCTCCATATCAGATTTGCCACCTTTCTTTGAAACAGATGATGAAGAGGAAGCTGCTGATGTAGATGCCATGCCTCTGGATCTTGGCAACACTTCTGACTCGAGCCACATATATGAGAGTACTTGGCAGATACCTTCCTCTACTTCCGGATTTAGGTTACGATATCCTGATTTTGTGTAGAAAGAAATTAATCGAGTAGAGTACTTTATGCAAGAAAGGAAAAACAGAAAAACCCTAAGGAGACCATCGAGATGGTTGTCTTTCTACCTTTAAGTCGTAACCAACCATGCATCAACTCATGGGCAAGAATTGCTCCTGTTAGCAATCTGCATCCACCAAAAATATCCAACAAAAGATTGATGCAAATCAATCCCAATTAATGGAATTCTCAGGACATGAAGAGTAACATAATGTATATTACAAACAAATTTCGGCATAATATGAAGTTGGTTAATATCCCAACAAGAAGAAGACGGATCAATTTCTGCCCGTGCCAAAATTAAAGCCCGATATACTAAAATCCAACCGCCCGATACAATAAATAGAGTAACTACTGCAGAAGAACACAGGTGTCCGAATACTTTCAAGTACAACTTACTGATTTCCGCTTAAGGTTTTTGGGCCTAAACGTTTATGCATCTGTTGCTTGGTTTTAAACTCTTAAGGGTTTAGTAAACCGCAATGTGTGGCCTAACTGCAAGTAGAAAGGTTTGCCTCACGCAAAAAATAAGTAATATTACCTTGGAAGACCATAGAGCACAAGAATTGCTGTGACTTCACATTTCCTGATCAGCTTTTGGGGTTGGGTTCTCATTCCTACTAGTCTGTGGCCTCCAATTCTTGGCCTTCTTTGTATCTATGTACAATCAAATCAATCAGATGAGGAAACATCATGTTAAGTTTTTGGTTACACATCCTAGGTTAGTAAAACAAAACCAGATAGCCATGACATCATACACTTGTAACAGTTTGCTCCTCAGAAAGACATAAACCCCTTGTCTCAGGCATGTGATGGTAGCCCTGGTACAAACCATATCATGACATAAGAAAAGGTGGAAGTAATACGCCCAAAATATAGACCAAGAGATCGCATATTACGTTCTTTTCTCCAACAATAGCTTCATTAAGTGCTTGTCTTTCAACAAGAAGCATCGGAATTTGCTGATCCAGCCTCATATTCATTCCCTCGTAATAGTCCCTGATGGCATGGTAAAGAGGTTGGCAATCACCAGTGTCCATAATAGCAGATTCCATGCATTCTAAGCATAAGCTTCGTCCATCTTCCAGAGAATAGTATGTTGCATTACAAGACTACAGAATCTGAATATCAGTATTGAATTCATTTCATTCTCCAAAATAGTAAGAGAGATTTATTACATTTTCTAGGGTAAGTACCTCCAGTCGTTCACAACTACAGCAACGAGCTGTACCGTCATGCTCATGCGCTGGACAGTACTTTTGGGACCAAAATGGATGGCATCTATACTCAATCAAGCCAGCTAAATTTGTTGGGATCTGCAAATTAGTGAAATTAAAAGTTTACAGATTATAGTAAAAGGTACTTCTTTTGCCAAGAAAACATATACTCAATCAAGTCGGGTGCATTTGCTGGGATATGCAAATTAGTCAAATTAAAAGTTTACAAATTGTACTAAACGTCACTTTTCTTTTTCCTAAAAAAATATGCAATTAAGTCCGGCCAATTTCAGCAAATTTCAATGATGAAGAAAGCAACCGAGTTGCAAAATATGCACAATCTCCTGAATTAAAAGAGTAATGGCTACCCTCAAACAGATTTTAACGAAGCTAGTTACGAACTCTGCTTACACTTTTCTTAATTTCATAGTTATGCCAAAGGAAACAACAATTAAGATTACATTCTATTATTTTAAGTATTCTTCCATGAATCATAAGATTGTATGTACTGTTAAATTCAGAATCTCCAAATTGCAATTCGGATATCAAGTTCTTCAGAACATCAGTGGATTTTAATCTCATTATACACCGTAAGCTCTGTTTACTGAAGAAATACTGCGGGTGTTTATAAAGTCCAAAAACCATGTTTTACCCAAAACAAAGAACGTATAGACTTTCAGATAGTTTTAGTTGACGCCAAGAATGATAAAACAAAGTCCTGAAAAGTGTCACAAGTGGAACAGCCAACTGAGAAGGGATAAGCTTCCGTAAGAATGTATGCAGTTAAGACATTTAAGTTCATAAAAGGTGCTTCATAGACACAAGACGCATAACATTAGAGTTAATATGAATCAGACTAGCATCATCTTACAAATTGGTGGCAGACTTCGCATTTGGGATGTGTCAACTCTTTGAAACAAGACTTGTGATAGGGATCCTTCCCTAACAAAGAAAACTTGGTTCAACAGAAAAAGAAAAAGCAAGTTAACAGTTTGACGAAAGAAAACCCAGATAACGATACTCATTTTTTTGGAAGAAAGAAAGGTACAGATTCAAGAAAAAGAAACTACCTCAATCTCTGTAATGGGATAACTACAAGCATGACAACGGAAGCACTCTGGATGAAAAAACTTTCCCAGGCATCCCAAATAATTGCCATAACCAATGTCACGATTGCAACCTCCACACATTCTACATGATGCAGGCATAAATATCCATTACAAGTCAAAATATATGATCGAGACTTTAAAGAGCGTCAACCTTGCAGTTGATTCTGTTGCCCTTTTATTCCCAAAAGTAATCAGATTACACACTAACATGAAAGCAGAAGATTTTAGCATGAAAGCATCTTGAATTTCGTTATTGAACTTGAAGATAGACATCCATGATCGAGAAAATGTATGGGGTGTCAGCTTATTGTAAATCACAACTCCAATTGAACACTGTACCTATAACTCCTCGGATAGTAGTGGGCGGGGGCAAAAGGAGGATATAAAGAAGGATTAAAACTATCAGGAAGAGCCCCAGTTAGTTGGTCATCATTGTTTCCTCTCCACCGACACCCTGCTCAACAATCGCTGTCAGTTAACACGAACCCCTACTAAAGTACAAGTAAGAACTTGCGTGCCTTGAACTTAAGAGTCCCAAGGGGATAGAGACGGACCATTTGGTCTTCTCGAATCATCACCCAAGGAAAGTGCAATGGCTTGATCCAGATCTTCCTTCTCCTTCTCAGACCTAGAGTGATCGTCCTGCTGAGAATCAAAAGATCATATTAATAATACCAAATCCAATTGATTAGTGACAGTTGTTGCCTAGAAGATTTGGCTGTGCGATTGGTTGAGCTTGTAACATAGCAGTGGATTGTTAAACATTTTGCAAGTGTGTATAAATAAACTACTTACTCTACCATAAACACGCAAGGGTCCCCATAAGATTGAGTGATGATTAACAGAAAAATAAATAATAATTTTTAGAACATAGGAACTAACATTAAAAAGAGGTTAAGAGCTCAGTTTAGTTACCCTAAACAAATCAACTCACTCTAACATCCAAACACAACCAACCACTGATCACAATGTCGAGAAAGTATCGGGTAAACAGTGAGTCTTGCTATTCTTAGGTCATCAAACGCTGCATGATCACTTAACTGACGCGGGAATCTTGCGAAAAGAAGATTTTGATTTAGAAAACCAGAAACTTTCTTGTTCTTTCCAAATAAATAACAATTTTGAATAAAGCCCTTGCATAAGCCATGTGGCTTGCATGTAAAGTAAAGTTTTGTTCGGAAACAAATTGTTCACATGAAACATCTTTATACAGTAATTAAGGGATTATATATATAATTACGTAAGGAACAAAGCTTGTGAAAAGTTATGATATATGCATGTAACTTTACACAAAATTTTCTTTAGGATCGCATCATTCAGATGTCAACGAGTTAATTAACCTATATAAGATTCTCGAGACGATGACGTGAATTATGGTGAAAATCATATCACAATGTGAAAATAAATAGTAAAATTACCAGAGGTCTAGCCGGCGCACGCCACATCACGTTCTCGTCTCCGATAACCTGCGGACGTCGGCCACTGCCACTGCCACCACCACCACCACCACCGTGACTAGACCCACTCTTAAAAAGCTTACTCAGCCATTTCATAAGCCGCGATTTCCTCTCTGCGTACGAAGAAACAAAGTCCCCTGCTTAATTAACGTCCAAATCTTCAATTTCCATACCAATAAACGTAAGACTACAAAATTTTCGGAATCAAGTGAAAAAGGAGTTCAGAGGATGGTACCGTAAACGCAGGGATTAGAGGTGTAGTTGAGAGATGAAGGAGGTGCCATTGAAGAACGAAGAAGCTAAAGGTATGTATAGAAATCACCCGGTAAACTAAGAAAACGACAGATGCGAAGAAGAGAGAAAAACAAAAAAAAGGAAGAGTAGAGAAGAGAGGAACAACGCAACAGGAGGCATCCTCCATTAAAAAGCAACGATCCATCCAAACAGATAACAAAAAATTCCAAAAAAAAAAAAAGAAAAGAAAAGAGAGGAGAATCTGAAAGAGAAAAAGTGATTCTTGGCTTGCGAAAAGAAGGAATAAAAAGTTGAAGCGATCGGATTTTTTAAGGGAATCTGATGAGGCGGAGAATATTGAAGCCAACGGTGGAGGCCTTTCGCTTTCGTCTGGAGAGAGAAATGGCGCGAAAATTACTTGAAAAAGGTTAAACCTACCGTCATTACTTGAAAATGGCCACTTGATTTGTGTCAATATTGCGGATGTGCCATGGGCCAGTTCTTCTGGATCTCCTGTGTACTACTGGGCCTCGACTTGTATAAGTCAAATCACGTATTCTCTGAATGAGACAACAAACAATTAAAAAGTTTAGTAAAATTAAAATAATATTTTGAATTTTTGAATTGTCAAATGTAGACTCTTTAAAATTAATTTTTTTATCTATAAAATTCACGATTATATAAATTGAAATTTACTTAAAATATTTGCATAATATGATTAAAATAAAAAGATAATGTCAAATATGTTAATATTGATTAGTTATAATTTATTATTTTATTCTTCGTCATCGTTATCGTCATCGTGATCACTTAGCTAAATTTTGCACCAACACAAAATTGAAAAAGATATGATAATATGCAGCCTTAATTTATTAGATAGGCACAATTTATTATTTTATTGTAAGTTAAAAATTTTGCTGTAAAGAAACTAAGTCTTTCTATTTAGAAAGAAAATCAGATCTCATGTTCTAGTTGTAATGTTCCTATCATATTCTATTATATCTCATTCACACATTTATATGAACTCTGCGTAAATATATGGATAATATTTAATGGAATATGTTTAGAACACCGCAACTGAAACAGAAGATCTCGTGTGTTCAAAAAGGTACCCTTTAATGTTTACAACTTCTAAGTTGAAGCACAAACGCACAAAATAAGAAGCCATAAAAGCAATATTGTTGATATACTCAAGTCATCAATTCATCTAGAGATGTTAAAACCTATTGGGCTCAATTTTGGCCCAGTCAACTAGGCTACGAGTAGATCATGGTTGACTCAATCGAGCTACAAATCAAGGTCAGGCGAGCCATAAAATAATGTCGTTTTGTTATTTTTAAAGTTTTTTTAAAACAAATATGACAGGCCAGTCAGTCTAGGGACAGATTCAGAAATTTTTTCAAGTAGGGGCAAAATATTTAAAGGTTTTTAAGTGGAGGCAAAATATTTAAAGGTTTTTTTAATGAGATCAAAATTTACAATAATAATATTTTTATAGAAATTTTTTAAAGACACTTGCCCCCACTTAATTCTAACGTGCATCTGTCCCTAAGTCAGTCGGTAGTTGAATCAGGCCGAGCCACGGGCCACTATGGCAAAAAGAATATTGTATATGTAAAGTGAAAAGTAGTTTCATTAAAAGGACAGTCCATAAGCATTTGTTTAAGATTATGCTAATTGCCTAATATTAATTATTTCAAGTATTATTTTGAATTCCGTTCCGTACAGGTTAGTATCGGACGTTACGTACCATACCGATCAGAAAACAGTACCAAAATCTTAATTCTGGTATCGGGTTTAAATACTAGTTGGTACCGGGCAATACCGGTTGGTACCGGCCGGTATTATAAATACCGGCTAAATACTGGCCAATACCGAAAATTTTTTGAAATTTATAATCTATTTTAAAAATATTTTTAAATTTAATTATATTTATTAATAATTATTAAATTAATTTTATAAATTAAATTAAGATAT
>JANZXP010000135.1:17684-32029 GCA_027576715.1 Erythroxylum flavicans
CATATTAATTGTGATTATTATTTATTATTTTGATTTTTAGAGACTAGGTTAAAAATATACAGTACAACTGTACAGTAGGACAATGGATTATTTTGCAATTTTTAAAAAGTTCAGGGACTATTTTATAAATTTAAAAAATTACCTAAAACGGTACCCGGTATTGACCAGTATCGGTACAGTACCGTACTAGAACCTAATCCGGTACCAAATCCAGTACAGTATTCGCAACATTGATTTCAAGCGGTTGAAATGTTTTCTCAATAATCTTTAAATGTTGATGTTTTGGATTCGTTATATGTTAAATATTTTTAAATAATATTAGTTGTTGAATTTTCATATCAAAGTTTGTTATTAATTATAAATTATAAATTTTTCATATTTTAAAAATTATTATTGAATCTGCATATTATATAAACTTTTATATATTCTGTAAGATTAATATATAATTTCATTTAAAATGATTTAATTAGAATTTTTAAATTTTAATATGACCCCATTTAAAACTACAAATAAACAAAAAATTAATGAAATATGATGAAACAATTTATAAAATAAATAAATAATATTATAAATAAATAATAATTTTAATTAACATAAATATTAAATTTATAATATTATTTTATTTTTAATTATTTATTTGTTTAAATAATGTAATTAACAAAATGAGTTATATAATAACTAAATAGTGTTATAAAGAAATAAATAATGATTTAAAAAAAGATACAATGATTGAAGTTCAAAAAATACATTATAAAGAAATTCAGTCTAATTGATCCTTTATATATTATTTCATATTGATCAATTGATAATAAAACTTTAATAACTGTAAGTCTTTATATAAAATATGTTAAGCGACCGTGTTATTATAAAAACTTAAGTTATTGTGTGAGACCAACTTAATTGGTTTTATATATTCACGGACACACCTTTTCAAGAGAAAGTCTTTTGACTTCAAACTTGTACAGACTCACTTTACCTTGTGTTGAATAACAGGTGGATAATAGGATTTGAACTTACAACCACTTAGTCACAAATACTTTGATACTATGTTAAGCGACCATTTTATCATAAAAGTTTAAGTTATTGTGTGATACCAATTTATATATATATATATCATAAAACTTGACGAATAATTAGTCAAAATTACTGTCCTCACTTGACTAAAAGAAACATCATTAAAAAAACATCATCAATTAGTGTACCATTCAAGATAGACCAGATTCTATAGTATTACGTATTAACAATTGATTGTTCCTCAGCCGCCTGACACTGTAGAATTTGGACAGCTTACGAATTGTCTGTGACGGCCAATCGCAAGCGCTTAAGCAATTCGCTTTGGGTACGTTCTTTCTTTAGGCATATTCGTTTTCTCTTTCGCGTGCATGAAAAAAGTAAAAGAATGTACCGACCGTGACATTGTTAAGTCATCTATTGTGACGATGAACATATTCCTGCCATGTTATGTTCTTTGTGCATATTAAGATTTGTGTAGTTTGGTTTAATAAGAATGTCATGTGGGAGATGAGTCAAATTTTGCCTTTTGATTGTATAGAAAGCTTTTTGAGTGTGAAAACCATGTGTGGCTGGAAAGGGTGATGGGGGGTACCTTAAACACGCCACACTTTTAGGCTGTCGGAAAAGTTGTGTCGGCTAAGTGACGCATTAGACATGATCCGTTAGGAGTTTGAAATCATGTGATTTTAACAATATTTTAAAAATCAAATTGATATTTATATATCCTAAAAAATATTTAAAGTTTAAAAAGTGAACGGGAAAAAATTGATTAAAAATTAAATAAAATTAAAAATTTTAAAATATTGTAAAAAAAACTAGTCTTAGTCATTGAAAAATATGAATTTTAAAAAAAATAAGTATATTAAAAATTAATTAATTAATTATATTTATAAAATCGATTAATTAATCAATTGATTAGTTTTTAACAAAAAATTATTAAAATAAATCAAATTTTAAAAATAGGTTAATTTAAAAATTTTATATAATTAAATTAAACGATTTGAATTAAAATTTTAATCACGTTATTTTAATACAATCTTATCCTGTATATAAAGCAAAACATGCTGAATTACTTGAATTTCTTAAATTTACTTGAATATCTCTTAATTAATGATTTAAGACTGATTTATTAAAAATATAAATTTTAAATTACAATTTAAATTATCTAAATTATTTAAAAATTTATATCATAAATATGATTTGCTTTACTTAAAATTGAGAATTTATTTTTATCGAATTATTGTATATCTTAATATTGCAATTTTATCAAATAAAATTTTTAAAGTATCAAAATTTATTATTTATTATTAAATTTATTGAAAACATATATAAAATTAATCAAATATTCCCTTAATACAAAAGAAATAATATTGAGGACGAATATTAAGTGAATAATTCATTTTAATTTTATTTTATAATATTAGTTTTAATATTTTAATATTTATAAATTAAAATAAATATTAGTAAAAAATTAAATTAAATTACCATCATTTTAAAACCTACATTAAATCGTTTAATTAGATCTTGAAATTCCAAAGTTACCAATCCTACGTTACAGTACGTGTCGATGTTCCATAATTTGGATATTTTCCCTCCCCCTCCCAAACACACGACACGCTTCAATCTCAGCACGAACCCCTTCACAAATAGTCCGAAAGTCTATCGTCAACGCCTTTTCGTTCATATCATGACTTTCTAGGGTTTTGTCGTTTCGGAGAAAGCAGAGCAGAGCCGTCGCAAGTCAGAGGGGAAGAAGGGAAAGAAAGATCCGATGGCCACTCAAGGACCGACGGCGACTATGGACCCAGCCGTACTAGATGATATAATCAGACGGCTCACAGAGGTCCGATCAGCCAGACCTGGCAAGCAGGTTCAACTATCGGAGACTGAGATCAAGCAGCTTTGTCTCGCTTCTAAAGACATCTTCATTCAGCAGCCTAATTTGCTTGAGCTCGAAGCCCCTATCAAGATTTGCGGTCAGCTATTTCTTTGCTCATATTTTAGGGTTTTCTCTTCCTTTTTTTTTGTTGATGTTCTTTTTTCGAGATTGATTGGGATAGATGTTAATTAATTACTCATGTGATTTGGCTGTTTTTTTGTTATTCTGCAAACCATGGGTTGTGCAACTTGTATACTGTTTCATTGCGTAGAAATTCGCTGAAAAAGAAGTATTGATTATTCAATTTTACATGAACCCTTATCAGGAATGTATGTTAGCAAGTGTGTCTGATCGTAGAAACCATAAAAAGCCAGCAACTAGTACCGTCCTTTTGTATTGTTTAAGTTTGGAGAATAGTATGATCCCTCCACTAATTGTAAGCTTAAATGGAACTTTGGGTTTTGTGTGCTTGTTGGTTACTTTTCACAGATATATATATTTGAATTCTTTTTTGGCCAGCTTCCTTGTTCTAACGTTATAACATAAAATACTGATTCTTTCAGGTGACGTGCATGGTCAGTATAGTGATTTGTTGAGGCTCTTCGAGTATGGGGGTTTTCCTCCTGAAGCAAATTATTTGTTTCTAGGGGACTATGTTGATCGTGGCAAACAAAGCTTGGAAACAATTTGCCTGTTACTTGCCTACAAAATTAAATACCCAGAGAACTTCTTTCTTCTCAGGGGAAACCATGAATGTGCTTCTATTAATAGAATATATGGATTTTACGATGAGTGTAAGCGAAGGTTCAATGTCAGGCTTTGGAAATCATTTACTGACTGCTTTAACTGCCTTCCTGTTGCTGCTCTCATAGATGACAAAATATTGTGTATGCATGGTGGTCTTTCCCCTGATTTGACAGATTTGGATCAGATTAGGAATTTACCTCGGCCAATTGCTGTTCCAGACACTGGCCTACTCTGTGATTTGCTCTGGTCAGATCCTGGTAGAGATGTTAAGGGATGGGGGATGAATGATAGAGGAGTTTCGTATACCTTTGGTCCTGATAGGGTGTCGGATTTCTTAGCAAAGCATGATTTGGACCTTGTATGCCGTGCACATCAGGTTGTTGAGCTAGATTGAGTTATTCCTTTTTTTCAGACTTATAATGGAACCAACAATTGTTTCCATGTATTAATATGACCTCTTTGGTCCAGGTTGTGGAAGATGGATACGAGTTCTTTGCTGAACGGCAGCTTGTGACCATATTTTCAGCACCCAACTACTGTGGTGAATTTGATAATGCCGGTGCTATGATGAGCGTGGATGACAACCTAATGTGCTCCTTTCAAATTCTGAAGCCTGCTGAGAAAAAGGCTAAATTCATGATGTCCAACAAAATTTAATAGTCCCTGAAACTATGAACAGATGGTCTTAAGAAGGTCAGCTAAATACTTCATATATTGTTCCCACAGTTTAGCAGGGATGACAATCTGATTTTGGTCTTATGTTCTTGCCCATGATTATGGTTTTGGCAATTTTATCTCTCAACTTACTCCCTGGTTGTTTACATGTCTCATTGCTGTTGGAAATGATTGGGTTTGATTTCTGGGAATTGCTGTTTACATTTCTTTTCTCTTGTTAAGTTATTTTCATTTGGCCATATAACTCATGTTTTATTGAAATTCTGAATACATGAATTTGAATGCCTAAGATCTAAAAGGCATAATGTTTAGTCTCTTAGTACTGTTTTTAATGGTTGGTAGCATGGAAAGCATGGATCACCATTAATTTTGGGATTTATTCTTTTTTCATTTAGACGCCGATGCTCAAAGAGTTCAGGAACTTCAGTTTAGCACAATGCCCTAAAGTTCTGTCTTGGTTTCTTCAAGATATTATGATCCCCTCTTTTGCTTTCCTTCCTCTCTAAAAAAAATAAGGAAAGGGTAAATGGATACAGAAAATATCTAATAACATAGATTTGAACTTTTGATTGATTTTCCAAAGCATCTTTTTGGTTTGCATAAAATTTTCATTGAATATCAATATGGTGAATCTGAAGATTTGGTTTTGTAGCAATTCATTCAGAGGATAAAGCTACTGTGTTTGTGCAGTGATATTGGCAAATTATTATGTTTGGAATTGGCATTCGATTATGTCAAATATTGACATGATTTGTAATGTTTTGCAACACCATCCTTGTGTCTACTACTGAAGAATTTTTGGCTTTTTCATGCCTTAGATGAGGATATTTGTGCTTAGCAGAAGCTGTAAATTTTCAAGATGCTGCATGTCCACTTGAGATTATTTGGCTACTTATGAGAACATGTACTTGAGATACTCGAGTTAAACCAGTGACCATATGTTTGTCAAAATGAAGAACGATACCTGGTTCTAATGCTTATGGTTCACTAGTTCATATCAACAAACAGATGATTATCTTTTCAACATGATCTTGAAATAATTGGAGAAAACTAACTGTTTCTTTTTTATTTTTTGAAAATGGACTTGTCTCACGCTCTTCTTCTTGTTAGTTTATGAGAAGTCATTATTTCCAATGGATGAACTAAGATTTTTGAATCATTATTCTGTTATTTGTTTGAATTGCAACCTTAAATCTGGTGCTTTAGGCTGGGATTACAGATGGCTTCCAATGATTGCCATTGGTTTGGCACACAGCCCTTTCCAGCTTTAGTATTTTATTTTGTTGGTGATTCCAAATAATGCAGATAGCTACCATAAATCGAAGATTGTGGGGATTTTGTCTTCCCGTCTATAGGAGGAACATTTACTTCCAACTTAATATCCACAAGTTGATTGGGGAAAAGTTTCATCGAGGTGTGACAACAGGATATCCGGCAAGTGGATACCAAGGGATGGAAGGAATTGTCTATTTCCTTTTTCTTCTTTGTCTTCAAGTATCCTTACCTTTTCTGTAGTACTTCCATATCGTCACGTTTTGTATATTTTGGCCTTGTAATTTAAAGTTTTAATTGCAGATTAAGCAGTTAAAAAAGGCGGCTAATTTTGCCTGCCCAAGTGGTTTCAATCGCTGGGACTCAGTACACTACTTGAACTTGATTTATGCATTTTCTCATGCTATAAGATGGTTGAATGAAATTAGTGTTGCAAGACTCAAGGTGATTGCGTAAGTAGCTATGCTTTGCAGTATGTATATTACCTCCTACCAATTTGTGAGTGCTTGGCAGCCTTAAATTATTGGCCGTCACGACAACTCGACCCCCATTTATACTCTTGACATGCCGAGGAGCAACTTAACTTTGTTGCCGGTCAGGGTGAAGGTATAACAGTTCGTACTCTTATGACATTTATATCTTAGCTTGAATCTCTTAATCATTTGAAGATTGATGCTTTACATATATTTGGTTTTCCAAGTAAGTGATAAGCTTATTTAGGAACTTATTTGTTATCTTCTCTTGTGCTTTGAAAGCTTAAAATTGATGAGTGATCATGGCGTCTTGGCTTACAATATTGTCAAACAAATATGGCCGCCTGCATATTGCCGGCTCTGGTCTTGTCTTTCCATTTATTTATTCTTTGAATCAAAGGGTCGAAGTCTTATGGCTGTATGCGTCCTGACTTGCACGCAACTTTTCGTCTTCCGCCGTATGATCCAAAGGAAAGTGACAAAATGACCCTTTGTATACATTTTCTCCGTGGCAAACTTTTTGGCTAATCAAACTAATTTGAGAGTAAATTTTTAGGGAAAACTTAATATACTAGTAATTGTATGCAATTGAAAAATTGGTTGGTGTAATTTGAAAATATCGATTACAAATCTCATTGCTATAAAAGTATTCGTTATTAACTTTATAGTAAAATTGAAGATAACTGTTATAGGGATTAGATCTCTTATACTGGTTATGGTGTTATATTTTATTAAATTTTATTCACGTGTTTATGTGGACTTCGCATAAATATATAGATTAGATTTAATGAACAAGGTTAGAACATAAGATAATTGCAATATTTTAGTTTACATAAAGTGATTAAAGTATAATTAATGATTAGAAAATTGAATTGATTTTTTCATATAATTTTTAACTTTTAAATTTATTTTATTGTAATAATTTTTATTGTTAAAAATTAATCAATTGGTTAGTTTTACGCTAAACTAATCATTTTTTATTGAATAATTTTTAATTAAAAATTAAGTTTTGTGAATAAATATAGTCTCATTTAATTATATTTAGATGATTTAATTCATATCTTTTAACTTTTTATTTTACTGGTTTATTTTGTAGTCTAATTTTTGAAACATTTAATTTAATAATAGCATTAATGCATTAGGTAATATAACACGTAATTTACCATAGGTTGTTGAGCTTATCTTGACTTAAATTAATTCATCAAACGCAGCAACTTCTTTCAAAGTGATTGAATATAATTAGTTATTACCCCCTAAGTTAGAACAAATATAATTATAATTCACCATACAAACAAGTCCATTAAAAGAAGTTAAATCATAGAAGTGTGTATGTATTGCAAAAGCAGAAATATGCTTAAGATTAGCAAATTGGATTTAACTCAACTCGACTGAGTACTGACCCAAAATAATCTTAGTTGATTTGGTAAAATAATGTTATTTTAATTAGTAAAATATGGTTTAATTTCAATTTGATCTGATTTTAATCAAGACGAATTTAAATTATGTAAGGAAGAATTAGTCTTGGGCAATTCATTGTCAACTTAAAATACAACTCGATTAATGCAATGATTAAAAAATCTAATTGATTCGACTAATATTTCTATTTATTTTTAAATTTTTTCAATCTATTTTAATAAATTTTGTTAGTAAAATTAATCAATTTATTAATTAATTATTTTATTTTTGAAATTAATAAATTATTATAAATTAAAATAAATTAATTTTTATTTAATTAAACTTCAAAATTTTTGTTAAAAATAAGGATTTTTTTTAGATATACCTCAAATTCTTAAATTTAATTTAATTTTTAATTTATTTTATAATAGTGTAATATCACTCGTATCTTATTTATTTTTTATTACTGGTTTAAGATTTTAAATCATTTTATTAAGGCAGGATAAAAGAATTGGAAAGAATAATAGGAATGTGCTAATATTCAAAATAATTTTGGTTTTGCGTGTTTTATGCAGTATTATGAAATCCATACCATATCGGTTGATACTGAGCGGTATGTACTATACCTGTCCGGCCAGAGAATAATACGAAATATTAGTTTTTTGTATCGAGTTTAAATATCGATCAGTACTGGTTAGTATTATAAATACCGACCACGTACTGATCAGTACCGAAAATTTTGAAAAATATAGAGATTAAGTTGTAAAATTTTCAAATTTTTTACTCTTCCCCTTTTCTTTTTTTCAAATATTTTTTAATTTGTTATTTAGTTAAACTTTTATTGTAATTTGTAATTTTTATTTTTATTTTTAAAATAAAGTAAATATTATATTACTAATAATAATTATACATTAAATAAAAATAATATTTATTTAATTTTTTAAAATATTTTTTTAAATATTTATTAATAAAATATTTATTTTTTTTAAAAATAATTTAAAAATTATTATTTATAAACTAATATTTATTTTATATGTTTTAATTATTAAATCAAATTTTATTTGAAAAATATATATTTGAAAATATTTTAAAATTTAATTATATTTATTAATAATTATAAATATATTTATAATTTTAGTAACAATTAATTTTAATTAATCAAATATATAATATATTTAATTAATAATAAATTAAATAATATATATTTTTATTTCATGTTTTAATTCTACTTGGTTGTTTCTTTATCACGAATTCTTGTTGTAAATTATTATAATTTGAGAGTTAAGGATATTTATTATTCTTTTTATTGGATGTTTTGAAATAATTATTATTTATTATATAATGAAAATTAAAATTGTAATATTTTAAATATTTTATATTGTTCATAATTTTATATTTGTAGGATAGTGAATGTCTTATTTTCATATAAATTTTGGTTATTATTTATATATGAAATATCTAAAAATTATTGTTATTTAATATTAATTGTGATTATTATTTATTTTATGATTTTTAGAGACAGTTAAAAATATATAGTACAACTGTACAATATGACAATGAACTATTTTGTAATTTTTAAAAAAATTGAAGAACTATTTTATAAATTTAAAAAATTATCTTAAATGGTATTTGATATTAACAGATACCAGTACAATATCGTACCAAAACTTAATTCCATAAACTTAGTACGATATTTGTAACATTAAACATCGGATATATGAATTCAAATTGTGATTCTATATTTTAGTGGTGTTATAAGTTATAACTTATAATGTAATAAATAACGCAGAAAAAAGAAGGAAGTAAAGATTTGAATTTTTGAAGCGGATCTTCTTCATTTGTCGGGGAAGATGGCGGATCCATCAACGGGGCTGCTACTGGCGGCATGTGGCGGCGACACAGTGAAGGTGTTCGATACGACGGTCGGAACTGGAGATCCTTGTATCTTAACTTACACTCCTTCACCTGGCTTCCTGGTCAACTCAGTCAAGTGGAATCACACTAGTCAGTCTCACTCACTATTTCTTTACATTTTCTTTGTTTATTTAATACGAATTGTGTCTTTGATCTTCAAGTTTTGGGTATATTTGCGTAATTGCTTGGAGATTGGGTGGTAATTCATTAGTTAGTAAAAATCTCCGGATTTTCACAGATTTGGTGTTGGCGAGTGCTGGAGACGACAAGAAGGTGTCGTTATGGAGGAAAAATGGGCAGAATATGGGGACGATTCCTGTTTCTGGGACCGATAGTGGAGATAATATTGAGGTGATGATTTCTTTTGTATGTTGCATTATTTGCAGTTAACTCTTTCCTTCTGTGTTGATATTATTGAGAGTGAGGGCTTCCTTGCTCAAATGCATTATCTTTAATTTTTTGATATTTGTCTGTAGGAATCTATATTAGCTATTAGCTTTAGTAACAAGGGTTCCAGATACATATGTTCTGGGGGAAGTGGGCAAGTTGTAAGGATATGGGATCTGCAAAGGAAGCGCTGTATTAAATGGTTGAGGGGTCATACCACTACAATAACAGGTGCTATGTACAATTGTAAAGATGAGCATCTGGCTTCTATAAGTTTAAGTGGGGATCTTATTCTTCATAACCTGGCATCTGGTGCCAGGGCAGCAGAACTGAAGGATCCCAATTTACAGGTTGTTTAGTTTGTTGAATTAGGATGTTTGTTGCTTCTATTTCTGTTTTTTTTTTTGTTGCTAATAGCTTGTCTGGTGGTTTTAAGACCAGGTGCTGAGGGTGCTTGATTATTCTCGGATTAGCCGGCATCTATTGGTTACTGCAGGTGATGATGGATCTGTGCATTTATGGGATACAACTGGTCGCAACCCAAAGGTTTGTACTGTTAATCCAAAACTAAAGCATGGCTTGATGAGTTCCTACATTAGAATAACTTTCATACATCATTGGCTCATTTCATATCTTGGCGGCTGTTTTGAGGGTAGATCCTTGTATTGGAATTATAGCTGCTTTTATGTCATATAAAAGACCTCAAGGAGAAAAAGTTCTTAGTATTCTTTTGCATTTTTATTCAGAAAAGCCTCAGTTTGATGGCTTCATGTTTCTTTTTTGTACGCTTCTTTTACACTATATTGTAATTTTCTTGTGATTGAAAACACATAATGGTTCCTTCTATTTGCTTCTTGGTAGGCCTCTTGGTTGAAACAACATTCGGCACCAGCTGCTGGTGTTAGCTTCTCACCATCAAGTGACAAGGTCTTTATCTCTCTCTTTCTCATTTTGTATCGATCAACTTACCCTCCATTTATTTTTGATGAACTGGACAACCATTTCCTTGCCTCCATTGTTTTTCTATAACAGATAATAGCTAGTGTTGGGCTGGATAAAAAGCTATACACTTATGATGCAGGGTCTAGAAGACCCTCATCTTGCATTGCATATGAAGCTCCCTTTTCTTCATTGGCATACACGGACAATGGTTGGGTTCTAGCAGCTGGAACTAGCAGTGGCCGGGTCGTGTTCTATGATGTTCGTCGAAGTCTCAAGCCTTATACTGTTCTTCGTGCTTATAATAGTTCAGAGGTGGATTCTTTTTACCTCACAGTTTCTTCTGTAATGTAAAGGCCTCCTATTTCATCAAGCTTGATGCTAAATGTCCCACTCCTCAAATTGTACATTGACTGCGCTTTTGAGTCCCATAATGGTGACTAAATAAAAACTCTTCCTATGATTTTACAAAATCAATATTCTTTGTTTTCACTTTACATTACTCTGAAAGCTGTTTTATGCACAAAACATCGTTTTTCAATTGTTCTTTGAGTCACGGCTTTTAAATATTACATTGTTTTTTATTTCCTCTATAATGTGGTATTGCACATATTCTATATCAAACAGGCTGTTACAAGTTTGTGCTGGCAAAGATCAAAACAAGTAATTGTAAATGAGGACAGCTGTACTGCAGAGACAGCTCTGTTGGGAGGAGCAGTCGAAGATTCCATCCTTATGCCTGACCCACTCCCCTCAGTGATATCAACTTCTGTTGCACCATCCACAGCGGTATCCGGTTCTCGTAATGCAGGCCGCACAGGTATCTCTGTGGAAACGTCTCTAACCACAACTGTTAGTGCATCTGCATCAAGCATAACCAACCTATCTTTGGAAAAAGAAACACCCCAGAGAAGTCATTTGTGGCCTGGTGCATCATTGGCGAGATTGCAAGCTCCTCGATTTGGTGTTAATTTGAAGGATGAAATGGAGGTCTTCTCCCCACTTGTTGATGTTCAGCCCATCACACCCTCACTTGATAAATTATGGATGGACAATGAGGGTTTGAAGAAAGATAATTTACCTATTGATAGGAAGACTTCATCCTTGTTTTCTTCGTCTGGTAGGAGATTCCCTTTTGCAGAGGATAGGGCCAATGATCATCCAATATTTGATTGGAAAGCCGGTTCAACTCCCAAACAGGTGTGCGAACTTTTATCCCGAATGAAATGTTGCAAAAGGATGAAAAGCATGTTTGTTTATAAATACTATTTTGCCATCTCTAAGCTCAGCATTTGCAGCATCTCTGCTTGATTCTTACAATCAACTATTTTACTATTTACCATTTCATGATGCTATCATTCATCAATGCTGAAAATTTGTGCATATCATTATGACTTTATATTTGAACTTCTTAATAAGGAATTTACTTTTCTGTCCTCATTTGTTTAGTTTATATTGTATTTTTTAATAATTTATGCTCGAAGTTTTGGTACTTTCTAAGTAAATCTAACGTTTAGTTGCACATAATTGATCACTATGGGATTGTTGTGGTGATATAATAAAAAGTGACGTGTACGTCTTTCATCCTTCTTTGCAGGAAGACACAAAATCTTCTTTCGCATTGCTGGGGGGATCTAGTCCTTCTCCATCTTCTAAAAGTGAAAATTCTTCCATCACCCCTCCTGAAGCCTGGGGTGGTGAGAGGCTATCTGATAAAATTGGTCACCTGCGTCAGCCACTCAATTTGCCTTCTCGATTTGCTACTTTGAATTCTGGGGTTTTGACATCGGGGCAATCCTTTTCTGGATCTCAGGATTCATCAATTTCAACCAGCCTGACAAGTATGAGCTCATTGACAGGTGTTAACATGAATATTTCCAACCTAAATGCTGGAGATTTCTCTTCCAATCATGAAACTCCAATTGGATTGCCAGAACAAGTTCCCTCTGGTTCCATATCTCTATCTTTTGGTACCAAAAACATCTTAGGATCAGCTAGTCTTGAGGCACATGTGCCGGCATCTCTAAACCTACCTCGCAGGTATTCATATGCTGAGAGAATAAGCACTACTTCCTCCTTCAGTGATGGGACATCTCTTGCTGTGGGTTCACCAAAAGTCAAGAAAACCGGAGCCGAAACCAGAGAGGACTTGTTGAATAGCTTATTATCAAAGTCTGATACTTTGGCTGGTGCAGAACCTGGATTAGTCTCTACCATGAACGTATGAATGCTAGCTAATATCTGCTGTGTGCTTGTTTTTGGCCCTCTCATTATGAATTTTCTTTTTGGGGATGTTCTCCTTTTATTATTATCAAATATTGTTTTACTAAATTGCAGTCTCAAATGTTCATTTACTTACAAAATAGTAATGGTATTTATGTGAGAAAAGTGTAAAAGTTGCTAACTTTAATTTCTCTCATAAGATAATCATTGTGTACTAAATTTTAGTATTCTAACAGGGAGGACTTGCACAACTTCAGAAAGGTTCCCAGCAAGATTCACAGCAGGGTAGTTCCTTCACACTTCAGCTTTTTCAACGTACTCTTGAAGAAACTCTAGATTCATTTCAGAGATCCATACATGAAGATATGAGGAACCTTCATATTGAAATTCTTAGACAGTTTCATATGCAGGAGGTGCGTGTACATTGCTGACATTGATATGTTCATTCTCCTCTGCAATTTTATTCACACAATCTTTTTGGAAAATGAACAGACGGAGTTGTCTAGAGTGGTAAGCTCAATTCTGGAAAATCAAGCTGAGCTTATGAAAGAAATCAAGTCTCTCCAAAAAGAAAATCAGGAGCTCCGCCAATTGCTTTAAGCTTCCTCTTCGCTGTACCACTCCGATATTTGTTGGTGATTTTTGAAGGATTTGGATCACTTTGTTGGCACTGATGCTTTTCTTTGTTGTGGCTCCTGGTTTTGCTTTCCCATGATGTTGTGTAGACAGAAAGAGGAGAAGGGCCTTTGGGAAGAGGACATAAGCAGAGATGTGGTATGAGCTGTTGCCTTCCCATCTTGCATTTGCACATAAATTTTCTTTTTTAACCAATGATCTGAAGCCTTTTTAACTCAGTTACTCAACTCCAGAGTACAAATATCCGTTCTTAGTTTGCTATTCAAATGTAATCAACTGGTCAGGTTGGCTATACTCCTGTCATTACACATTCCTTCACCTATGAATATCCTTTTGTATTTCAATCTTTATATTTTAAAAGCTATTTTTTTTTATAGTTGTGTAATTATTATATAATTTCTTTTATTGTATCTTGTAATATTGTCATTGTACAACGATATCATATTATATTTTAAAAAAACAATACACCATTTTAGATAAAAAAATAGATAATGAACTAATGAAATAAGATAAAAGTTTGTGGGGGCCCAATTGCTTAGGCTTATTGACTTCAGTCAGATTCGATTTAATTAAAATTTAAATTAACAGATCAAAATCTAATTTAGTCTTAATTCAACTAAACTATATTTTTCTTTCCCAACGCCGGGATGAAGCGATCGCTTGTGTTCCTACGGCCTGGCAATACAAGCCATAGATAATGAACCTTGACAATGCAAAGGCATCAGCAACGTCTGGGTGGTGTAGTTGGTTATCACGCTAGTCTCACACGCTAGAGGTCCCCGGTTCGAACC
>JANZXP010000135.1:32129-91625 GCA_027576715.1 Erythroxylum flavicans
CAATGCAAAGGCATCAGCAACGTCTGGGTGGTGTAGTTGGTTATCACGCTAGTCTCACACACTAGAGGTCCCCGGTTCGAACCCGGGCTCAGACATTTTGATATCTTTTTAACTCTCCAGTAAATAATTTGAGAAATCTTTTTTTTTTTAGAAATCTTTATTACGTAATAAAAGTATGAAACAAAATCATTAACAAAGAGGGTAAGGAAATCTGTAAGAGGAGAAACTTCTGCCGGCGACTCAAATATCCACCGTCTTCCCGCCGATTTCTTCTTCTATTTCACCTCCCGATTTTCGATTAATCAAAGAAGTGAAGTTCAGATGGATTGGGGAAACGTAACTGCGGAAGATCTGATCGGAGCTTTGCGAGAAGTGGAGTGGTCAACACCGCCTCGTCCTCTCAACGAATTCTTCTCCAAATTCACTGTCCCTCGTGCATCTTCTAAATGGACTAGCCGTCTCAAGTGCAATCTTTACTAGTAATCTCTCTCTCTCTCTCTCTCTCTCGCTCGCACGAATTTCTCTTTAGTTTTCTTGGATTATGGGTCTTAAACAGATTCGTCGCCTTGTATTCTGTTTGGTTTAAAGAAAAAAATTTGGGGAAAAAGACTTTAATAATGTCTGGGGGATAAATTGTTTTTAATTAGTGCAAAAAATTATTTCTTTTTCTAATTTAATTTCGCTAACTTCATTTTATTAATGATTTTTCTGATTCTGTTGTGTCGTTTATATTTTTTGAGATCAAGCTCCATCCTTTTGTTTTCATAAAGATAATCTGTTGCTCATTTTAATTGAATTGTTTATACTTGCAAGTTGAATTTGTCTCCATTTTTTGGCAGCTTTCGGACGAACTACTTCATTTTGATGATTTTCATTCTTGGTAATTCGTGAAACCGTTCTTTTCTTTTCCAATATATTTGTAGTTCCGGTTGCTGGAATTTGCAGCTAATTGATTGTTTTGATTCAGGGGTTGCATGTATAACAAGGCCACTGGCTGTTGTTGCCGCTGCTTTGTCAGCTTTAAGCATTGGTTTTTTTAACGATAGGTAGGTAACATCTGTGAATCCCATGTTACCCCTTGCATTTGTTTCCTGAATTCACTTGAAGTACGACCAATTTTCACCTATTGCCTATGTTAATTACTTAATTGCTCCTGCTGAGCAGGGTTGTATATTTTGATTTTAGGTTCATGAGAAAAGGTTGTTAAGATGAGATTGCAAAACATAAGAAGATGCTTATCAAGCAGTTCCGTCGCTAGGATGCTTTTTGCTAGTTCTCTGAATTTGTTACTCTTGGGCACTTTGGGTTATGGGATGGAAATTTGATTCAATTGCTACTTCGGTTGCTTCTTAGGAAACAGTAAAAGGATAGGACTATTATCTATATTTTGAATCTGTACTAGAGCATTTCATGAGGGTTCTCATAGAAATGATGTTAGGGACGTTTAACAGCTTGCATTCTATCTATCTCTTAGGATGTGATGGTGTCAAGACCTTTTTCTTTCATTCAGTTACTCTGATTGCTTCTTGGACTTGCCCTAGTGAGATAGCATTTCAGCAATTGTTGGGGGTCAGAAATGGAAAGGAGTAGTTAATGGTGAAGAGAAACTCAACCAGGAATCTATGCGCAAGAATCTAATTTTGCATTTTGGGGTCACAACTCACGTGTACTACACTAATGATTCCTGGATTAAGAAATAGTGTCTTCCATATGCTACTGCATAACTTTAGAAGCAATTATCTGGCTTGGAGCTGGGAATAGAATATGTTTTGGTTGGGGACTATCGACCTGTTAAGAACGATTTCATTTAATTTTTAGCTGATAAGAGGCTACTGATTTTGGCTTTTTTTTATAATTCGTACTTGATAGTTTTGAATATATATATTCTTTTGTGATTCTATTTCTTTAGCGTTTTTAGTAATGGTTACCACTGGCAGTTTTGCAGTTACTTTCAATGAGAAGGTAACAAGAACAGTGAGGAGGTTCTCTCCTCATTTGGCTGCGAAAATGAGGCCTCCGCACATGTGAGTTACTAATTTCCTAACATGCTTGTTTTGCTTCTGATACGAACATGAACCGTAATTTTATGAAATTGTTGGTTTACAGGCCTGTTATTCGTGGCCGACCATCAGCCAAAAAATCAACGTACATCTGCGGGCAACCTCGCGCAATGTTTATCTTCTTGTTCTCAACTGGTACGCTTTAAAATTTCCCCAACTCTCTTCCTTTCAATAAATCTGGTGGATGACTTGTAAGATGCGTTCCAATCACCCCATATCTGATGGCATATTTGTATTTTACTTTTGCAGCAAGTTTTGTTCTCTGGTTTGCCTCTGGCTCTCTATTATATGTTGTCTGGGCGCTTGTTATTGGCCTTCTTGGTAAATCCCACTAATATCCATCTCTTCCCATCAAGTTGTAAACATCATCATACGAAATTGACAGTTCTATTTATGCATCTGTGTCTACCTGCAGTTACTGTTCTTCATGCCAGCCTCAGAACACCAAACCTCAAAGCGCGACTGACCACCTTCCGTGAAGAGTTTCGTGCTGTCTGGCGTAACTATAGTGAACTATGATTCGTGATAGTAACATAAAATCTCAGTAATCTGATGACTATCCTTTTGTACAATGTAAATGAAAAGTTTGAACATCTTAATTTAAAATTTGAAGCGATCTTGTATATCTTCTTTCTTAATTCATAATTCAACAATTGAGTACAAATTTTGCTGATATGCGAGTTCGGAAAGGTCCAATCTAGCAAAAATTTTTAAATTATTAAATATTTATTTAAAATTTTTAAATATTCAAGCCCAATCCAAATGATGTTTGTTATATTGGGCTTTTAAGTTTTTTTCATAATATCATAGATTAAATTGATTTTCAAGTGTTTTCTAAATCAATTTTTAAGTTTGAAATGTAAATATTGTACATTATTTAGTTTAAATTAATTAAGTAATTTATTAAAAATTATATTTTATAAGTTATTACTTAATAATTTGCTTATTATTAATTAATTTTAATTTTAATTTTAAAAAATAATTTATTAATATTTAAGCTAGCCCCAACCGTATCGTTTCCATGATGAACGCAGCGTGCAAGGCGTGTAAAGTAATGATCTGTCTCTGCACTGGGTCAGTTCTCCGTTGGCGCGTGGTCTACAAACTACCGCGCTTTTACTTTAACCTGTAGTGGTCAACTACTTTGCTTCCCTTCGAATTCCCCCCACCCCACACTTTCCAATTCTGGAGAATTCCCGAATCGCGATTCAGTTTGATCTCTCTATATAGATTTCAATTACTCTTCTATTCCTCTCTTTCTCATCAACATGGACGAATCTTTCACTAACCTCCCTACTAGCCACTTGCTCGGTTCCGTACCTGTAAGCAGTCTTTAGTGTGCTTGGGTTTTTGCTTTACTTTTATTGCTTTTTCCAGTTATGCGAGGTTTTTTTTATATTTTTTGTGTGGAAGTGGATTAATTAGTAGATTTGGTAATTTGGAGGAGTTTTTTTTTCTTTTCCTGGACTTAATTTGATCATCCTTGTCTGATTCAATGGAAGTAAATGAGGTTTCTTCTTGATTTAATCGACTGACTTTTTATGGTTCACCATTTAATAGGCTGTTGTAACTGAAGGAGAAAACCCCAAGAACTATCAAGGTTTGAACTTTCAAACCTTTTACTTTAGGGTTTTTCATTTATTTTGTGCTAGAGTTCAAAGTGTACTTAAAAATTTGTGTGCAATGTTATGTGGAAAATGTAGCACCCCAAGCAATCATACAAACACTCCCTCCTCCAAGCACTGTTGGTGGAAGCAGCAGCCGTGGGTACCAATCTCTTTCTACTCCACCTGGTAACAATGCTCATACCCGTGTTTATACTTTATGCAACACTAGGCGCAAAAACGATGCTTGTAAGCTTAATTTAATGTGGCATCTGATGATAGTTGGTCGATTATCTATTAGTAGTGGCCTTATGCCCATATTTTTAATGCTTATCGCAACGCTAGACACAAAAATGACGCTCGTAGGTTTTTTTAATGTAGCATCTGATGATTGTCGTTTGATTGTTTAGTAGTGGGCCTTGGAAGTGTGAACTTGTGTGATCCTTCCTCATGTTTGGATGTCAACAGCAATGCAGTGATCTTTTGGTTGTTGTTGCTTACATATTTATTGCTGTATTTAATATAATGATGTCACTAACCTCTAATAGCCTCTCTTCCTATTCTTGCAGAAGGATTTGAGCAACAACCATCGAACCACTGGCACGGAGTTTTTAGTGTCTCATCATACACACAGTACTTCGACGTAGATTCAGATGTTGTCCTAAACAGATTGATGAGCTCTTTCTACCCTTTTGGTGGAAATTTTTCCAACAAGATTGATGCAAACCCTGATTTGTGAGTTTGAAATCTCTCTTCTCCCTCACCTCCAAATCATTTTGCTTGCCCTTTTTGTTTCTCCCGTCTCTCATTTCCTTTGCTTCTACCAATTTAGATAAAATATATTAGTTTGAGATATTCCTTTCCTAAGTATACTAATGCACTGCGATAACTATCTTGAAGTATCATTTCTGTATTCTTCCCATGCTTGTGTCTACCTTCCAGATGAAAAGATATTGATTGGTAGAACAAACCATGTGAAATGATGTGATTCAGCATCGTAAGAATTTAATTTTCCTTGGAGAACTAGATGCATGGCATTGATTTCGTTTAACCAAGTGTACAAAGTCCACAAGAGGGGCTTAATATTCACCAAATACCTAATGTGCTATTTTTGTTAAACTCTGAAATCGTAGATATGGGCTTGTATGGATCTCAACCACATTGGTATTTGTGCTTGCATCTTTTGGAAATTGTGCCACTTACCTCATACAGAAGTACACAGACAGCAGCGTTTCCTGGAGCTTTGACGTTGGATACATTAATGTGGCAGCATGTTCAGTATATGGGTATGCAGTTGTGGTGCCGTTGGCGTTTTACTTCTTGCTTCAATACCTAGGATCAAAAGCCAACCTTATTCAGTTTTGGTGCTTGTGGGGATATTCTCTCTTCATCTTTATTCTGTGCTCTGTAAGTGTCCGATAGATCTTCTGCTTTTATGATTTTTGAACTTCCTTGAAGGACCTTATCAGCCGATGCTGGCCCTATGTTGTTTACAGTTTCTGTTGATCATCCCAGTTGAGATTTTCCGGTGGATCGTCATACTTGTTGCAGGAGTTGACTCAGCCTTTTTTGTCACGGCAAACCTCAAGTCTTATCTCGAGGGGAATGATCTAACAGTTGTGCTGGTTGCATCATTCTGTTTGCAACTGGCTCTGGCTATCTTTATCAAAGTATGGTTCTTTCCTTGAGCCCTTCCATGGCATCTCTCAGCAACCCATAATATTAGTGGGCGAATATTTGGCTGGGAGATCCTGCCATCATTTTATTTCACAAAGAAAGATGACACATCAAAGAAAGAATGTCAAGTCAGTGTACTGTTGTTATGCTGTGTATGGAGTTGGTTTGGCCGTAGTTAAAATTAGAAGTTTTCGAACAGAGAGGACTCTTTTTGCGGAAAGTACGATTTTCCACTGTTATTAGACAATGAGGAAAGAGACTTGTATTTTCAGGTTCTAATTTGGTGTAAATAGCCAATGACTGAAGCAGCAAAGCTTACTTGGGTGATTTTATTGTAACTTGTTTGGCTGAGTACCCAGTTGGCTTCTGGTTTAGATTGGTTTGATAGGATCAATCGTTCTGTGCTGTAACTACATAGTAGGAATTGATTCTGAACATTGTTTCTTGAAGTTGTATGAAGATGAGCAGGGTTTTTTTCTTCTATATGCTGAAAGTTGCAAGAGACAGCCAACTTAAATGACACAAATCGTAGCTTTTTATCACTTTTTTGAATATTTATGTTCTTTTTTTCCAAAAGAAGACAATTTTATATCTCATATTCATCAAGTTAAAATAGAACTTCAATTTGTATTTAGAACCACAAAATCCAACAAAAGCATTTGCCAAATATTTCAATTTGGTAAATTATGTATTTAGTGGTGAGAAAAATACAGTAGGCACTGTATAAGCCTAATTTTGCTATGGAGAATAGGCAACAAGGACTGTGTTCAGGTAGCCGCCAGGGGTAATTTTATTTTCTTTATTTCATATTTTCTGGGCATCCAAGCACGTCTTGTACTCATTATTATAAATAAAGAAGAACAAAAAACAATTGGACGTGGCACGTCGCATTGGGCTTTCTTGCTAGATTTGCTCAGCTAGCTTCGTCTCCTTCACATCTTCTATTAGTCTGCGCTGTATCTTCTTCTGTTTCTCTCTCTTTTCTTTGTTCAGTCCCTGTGTAAGTTCTCACAAGAGTGTGGCTGACTTTGAACATGAACCACTTGGAGTCTGCTCGCGCCTTTGTCAAAGACGTGAAACGTCTTATCATCAAGGTCTCTCCTTTCTTCTTACCTTATTGTGTTTTCATAGATATTGCGTGTCAACTTCTTCTTGTTTAGTTTTTCCAGATGGTTTCTTTTTGCTTTTGTTCTTAACGCAAGGCAATGGCATAAATTTGGAGTACTTTCTTGAATACGATATAATGCCAGTTCTCTCTGTGAAGAATGAAAAATGAAAAATGCATGTGCAGTCCTATTTTAACTGCCTTGAAGTCTTACATATATGTAATTGGGAACTGCCAAAGTTTTGAGCTTTTTCAGGATTTCCTGTTTCCTTTACTTTTTCCATGTCCGTACCAGCGAGAAAGATAAGATTTGAGATATACCATTTTAAGTTTCTGAAAAGTTTCTGTGTGATTTTGGGTACTGGATTAGGAAATGCCAAATTGGGATAGTGTTATTGTAGTTATTGGTGTGAGTATTTATTGAAATTCTATTATTCTATTATGGCAGGTTGGGACTGCTGTTGTAACTAGAAATGATGGAAGATTGGCGCTTGGGAGATTGGGATCCCTTTGTGAGCAAGTAACGCTATCTGGTTTTGCTTATGCAACAACATTATTTGGTTTTTCTTGAAGCTTAAATTTTATCAACTTCAAATGCAGATCAAAGAATTAAACTCTCAAGGTTATGAAGTTATTGTGGTGACATCAGGTGCTGTTGGCATCGGTCGCCAGAAGCTCAAATACCGGAGATTAGTCAACACCAGGTTCTTTCTTTTCTTCCGTGTTCTTGGTTAAATTTTTGTAGATCTTATTGTGGAGAAATAAACTCAGATAAAAGTTTGTATGAATTCAGGTTCTATGTGAAAAGATATTCCCTTTTCTTTTTAGTTTTATGGTAAAAAGTTGTTATCTATGGTTTGTATATTTTGTAGCTTTGCTGATCTCCAGAAACCACAAGTTGATCTTGATGGGAAAGCTTGTGCAGCTGTTGGTCAGAACAGTCTCATGGCTTTGTATGATACATTGTTCAGTCAGGTGCTCACTGGCTTGCCCATTATTATCTCTTTTTATTTCATGAATGATGTTTTTATAACCTGAAACTCTTTGTTGGTCCAGTTGGATGTGACATCAGCACAGCTTCTTGTGACTGATCATGATTTTAGAGATAAAGATTTTAGAAGGCAACTTAATGAGACTGTAAAATCACTGTTATCTCTGAGGGTCATTCCAATATTCAATGAGAACGATGCAGTGAGTACCAGGAAAGATCCATATGAGGTCTGTAACTCATGTTTTCAATTGTGGGTTATCTTACTCCTTTTTTTGCACATAACTACTACATTACATGTTATTCATGCCATTTCCATTACTATCTGTATTCGTTTCTATTAATTTTTTTAATATTATGGTGTCTCTTTGAAATTATAGTATTCGTCTTGAATGCTTCTGCAGGATTCTTCTGGTATATTTTGGGATAATGATAGTTTAGCCGCCTTGCTGGCTTTGGAACTAAAAGCTGATCTTCTTGTTTTATTGAGTGATGTTGAGGGCCTTTACAGTGGGCCTCCTAGTGGTCCACATTCAAAGCTGATACGAACTTACATCAAAGAAGTTCATCAGACTGAGATCACTTTTGGAGACAAGTCTAGAGTGGGAAGAGGGGGAATGACAGCTAAGGTAAAAGCAGCGGTTAATGCAGCTGAAGCTGGTGTCCCTGTTGTTATAGCCAGGTATTTATTCATTCCATACATTATCCATGATAAAACTTCTCCATTGTAACTTTCTTCACTTTTTCTGTCCCATTTTAATCCCATATTTGATCTGCATTTGTTAAGATATCATAGTACTTCTCTTTCGTTGCTTAATTTTTTTTGTTCCTCCTTTGCCAGCGGATTTGTTCCAGAAAACATCCTTAAAGTCCTGCAAGGAGAGGATGTTGGCACTCTCTTCCACAAAAATGCTCATTTGTGGGCCTCGGTTAAAGAATTTGATGCACGTGAGATGGCAGTAGCAGCAAGGGAAAGTTCCAGAAGGCTTCAGGTACTATAGTAGGCGAACAGATTTTCAAGACTTTCTGCATTTGGTGCCATAGAGTATTTCGTTCCCTTGGGAATTGAGATATCCCTTGCCTTCATTGTATTTTGGCAGCAAAGTATCTTAGTAGTATATTTTGCACCAGGCATTATCCTCTGAAGATAGGAAGAAAATATTGCTGGGAATAGCTGACGCCCTTGAAGCCAATGAAAATTTGATCAAGGCAGAAAACGAAGCTGATCTCGAAGCTGCAGAGGCAGCTAGAATGGCAACATCCTTGATAGCTCGGCTGGCTTTAAAGCCTGGGAAGGCAAGATATTTTGGACTATGCTAATATTTTATTTTTTGAACGTTTTCTGTTTTATAGAGGCATACTGGGTTGCTTGAACTTCTTTATATCCAAAATCGTATTTTCTAGTTTGTTTTGGCTTTCTCATCTTCCGCTTTTTCCCACTATCTGAACTGTTCCTTCAAATTTCTCTTTGATTAACTTCTGGATTTCTTGTCTTTGTAATTTTGGCAGATTAAAAATCTAGCAAACTCAGTTCGCGTGCTTGCAAATATGGAAGAACCCATTGGCCGTGTTCTGAAAAAGACTGAGGTGAGGAAATGTGTTCGAAGTTCCCCTTGTGTTTGTGCATAATTTGTTGATTTTTGCCTTCACCTTTCACGTATCAAGGTTTGCAGTTTTGGTTTTAATTCTAACACTCAGCTGCCATAATGTGAGATGGAATTTGTTTTCCTAATGTTCTAGTCAAGTTAATTTATGATCTCAAAATTGTGTATTGATGACTTCTGTTGTTTATGATTACTTCTACGCCATCCAGCTTGCTGATGGACTCCTCTTGGAGAAGACATCATCTCCTTTAGGCGTTCTCTTGATAGTCTTCGAGGCTCGACCAGATGCTCTAGTACAGGTAGTTAAACAGAGTTCTTTTATTTCTGTACACTGTGTGCTGTATGGTTTCATATCCTACCTTGATTGGAATTGGGGCATTAGTATTGTGTATTGATACTCGCTTTGAGGGGAACCGTATTTGTTTTTTGTTTTCAATTATACCTTCATATAAATCATATTTACCTGGCTTGAGCAGATTGCTTCTTTGGCAATTCGTAGCGGGAATGGACTTCTCTTAAAAGGGGGAAAGGAGGCTGTGAGGTCTAATACTATTCTGCATAAGGTGAGATATATTACTTCACAAAGTTCTTTTTTGAAATATTAACATAGATTTTATCTCTTGCATCTCCAAATTTTGATGCAGATTTGAGTGAAGTTCTTATACTTTGTGTTCTTAGGTTATCACAGAAGCCATCCCAGATACTGTTGGGAGAAGATTAATTGGACTAGTGACTTCAAGGGATGAAATTCCTGATTTACTTAAGGTGAACCTTCCACTGATGGCTGACTTCCCTATTTCTTTGCTTCAAGAGGACAATTATTACTCCAAAACTAAAGATTGAATTCCACATTTTCTTTTCTGTACCAGCTTGATGACGTGATTGATTTAGTGATACCGAGAGGCAGTAACAAGCTTGTTTCTCAAATTAAGGAATCAACTAAAATTCCTGTCCTGGGTCACGCTGGTGAGATAAGTCATTGCTGGATCCTTGTCATTTATACAATTACTAATTTTTTGTATTTTTTTACCAATGCTGCATTTTCTGCTAAGCAGATGGTATTTGCCATGTATATGTTGACAAATCTGCCAATCTAGAAATGGCAAGGCGCATTGTCTTAGATGCAAAGATAGATTATCCGGCAGCCTGTAATGCAGTGGTATTGATTTGCCCTTATTTATTCATTCAGCTGTTATTTGTTTCTCATCTGTCCATTGTTTCCACATATTGTGTGAGATTTAAATCTTGACATTTCTAATGTCAATCATTTTCTACATTCAGGAAACACTTCTTGTGCACAATGATTTAGTGGAGACCGGTGGGTTGAATGATCTTATAATTGATCTGCGCACTAAAGGTAGGTATTCCTATGTTTCATTTTGTTGTTAATCATCGGAATTTTCGTATTCATTTCTCAAATTATTGATGGTCTATGTTTGACCACACTTAGGCAAACTCAAGCAGAAAATAAAAATTTTGCAAGCCTGATGGCAAATGACAAATCAACTTGTTTACTGATAATCATATTGGTTAATAATAAGATTTCACAGGACAAGCATGCTTTCAGTTTTTCAACTTAACGGTGTTTCTTATTTCAGTTCTCTAACTATTTAACCTTCTAATTCAGTCCTTGAACTTTGCTAATCACTTCAAATTGGAACTTTCATTTACGTCTATGAAGCACTATCCTATGTGGTACCTAAACTGGACACACACGTCACTTCTAAATGTATGTCCAATTTGGATTCACTGATACACGAATGATTTTCGTTAAGGACATTAGAAAAAATTCTAATTTAAAGTGATTAGCAAAATTCAAAAACTTAATTAAAAAGTTTAATAGTTCGATGACTGAAATAAAAAATTGTATTAAGTTGAAAGATTAAAAATATGGTTATCCTTAAACTCTGCCATAATCTCGTCAGGTGTGTTTGATGGTTGTAAAAACATTGTCATGCAATATTTACACAGAAATCTGGTTTCAAATCTGGTTTACTTCTTTTGTTGCTAGGAGATCTACTTGATTGTAATAATGTGAAAATGAAAAGTCTTTATGTCCTGTATGCTTTCAACTCTTTGTGTGTTAGATTTCGATTAACTTGTAGTTTTTCTGGAGTTTCATGTGCATTTATTTGAAATCTTTTAGGAAACTGAGTTTTCATTTGACTTGCCAGTTGATCAGGTGAAATATTATACTCTTGGTTTTGTTAGGAGTCCTAGTTTTGGCGTGAAACAATCAATTTTGCTCAATCATGTCTCAAACATCAATGTGATTTTGTTAGCTGACTAATTGAGTACATATCCATTTCCTTGATTCTAGGTGTTAGTTTATTTGGTGGACCAAGGGCAAGTAAGAGGTTCAACATCCCACAGGCACATTCATTTCATCACGAGTACAATTCTATGGCTTGCACTGTAGAAATTGTTGACGATATACATGCTGCCATTCACCACATACACGAGTACGGAAGGTTTGTTGACCCTTTCCTTTTTCTCTGAAGTGATGCATCTATCATACAACCAAAAAAATATTTAGAGTTGTGTAGAAAATGTGCTTGAAGGTGTATAGTTTCTCTGTGTTTTTGAGCAGTGCCCATACTGATTGCATTATAACTGAAGATCAAGAAGTTGCAGACGTCTTCCTACGTCAAGTTGACAGGTACTTTCTCATGCTTAGCAGTCATCTTCTTGTCCTATTTTAAATCCTTGATCTCCTAGTTTTGTGAATTGCAGATTGTACATAATCCTTTTTCATTTTTTTTTTATCAATGCCTGCGATCTCCTAGTTTTCTGAATTGCAGATTCAATGTATTTTGACTTGAACTCATCAAATGAACCAGAGTTTTCTGACATTATCCTTTTCCATTTTCTTATCAGTGCTGCTGTCTTTCACAATGCTAGCACAAGATTCTGTGACGGGGCCCGATTCGGATTAGGGGCTGAGGTAACTCATCAATCACGAAGTTATCTTGAACATGAATAATTTCTTGTGGAATTCTCATATTCGGTTTATCTTTAAATGACGTGTATCTATAGGTTGGAATAAGTACTAGTAGGATTCATGCTCGTGGTCCGGTAGGAGTTGAGGGGCTGTTAACAACAAGATGGTAGGAGTTGTCCCCACTTGATTCCTACATTTTCTTTCATAAGAATGATTTCATAGTGTACTTATATGCATGTGTATGTATGTACCTATTACAAGCATTGGTTCCCATATAGAATTTTGATCACTCAAGAATTGGTTGATCAGTCATCACTCACCAAAGCTTTTCTGTGCAGGATACTGAGAGGTAGAGGACAAGTTGTGGATGGTGATAAAGGGGTAGTTTACACTCACAAGGATATGCAATAGCTGTAGTTCCTGCAAATGAAGTTAGTCTGTACCCTTCAGTTCCTAAAAGATAGAATGGTGTCGATTAATTTATGCTTTTATCTGTCAGTTTTGTATTAGGATTCTCAATTTTGTTTCATGACCTGAGAACCCTTTTGAATAGTTTCTTGGTGGTGCAGTTTGGTCACTCGGATTTCCTGAAATGAGTGATTCTTAATTATTTTAAGAGACTGTAATTTGTAGTTCTTCTAAATAAAGAATATTTTATTTTATATTATGTATAATATTAACAATTATTGATAATTTATCAATTACTTTTTATTTAATATTTTCTTTTTTCAAATAAACTTGAAATCTTTTAATTAATAAAAACAATCTCTTTAAATCATATTTTAAATTTTTTAATTTTATTTAACCTTTACAATTATTTTCAAATTCTTTTGTCTTTCTTATTTAACCTCTAATTCGGCTTTTAAAATATTGGATGTTCTTGTTGATAAAACCAGTAATCGTTAAGATGTCTTTCTTTTTGTTTTCACATCGTCATTTTTTGATTGTGTATTGAATAAATTACCGAGATTTTGTGTTGCAGACATACCATTCTCAAAGTTACCTACAAGAGCTGAGGCGATTAAAGTGCCAATTCACAACTGTATAACCAACGAGGGTTGTGAAGCTGTCATGAAATGTCATAAAACTCTAACCCTGTATTCACCCCGTATGCAATTCTCTGGGATTCTGTATATGTAGATGTTAAAGCTTATGACAGAAACACTAGTCCATAGTTCAATGTCAGAACAAAAATTTATAAACAAAATTATCTTATATTGAATAAGAATATAATAATAAAACGAGTTATACATAAAAATATATCTTATAATCGTAGAAATTTACATAAGTGGAAGACATTCAATGTTTCTCAAACAACAACCAACAAAAGCACATTAAGAAATGGAGGCATTTGAGTCAACTCTAGAAAGCAATCACCCCACCAACTCCTGTGTGAGAGTTGACATAGCCACATGACTCAATTTTGCATCCAGGGTCAATCAATACAGAGATACATCATCTTCAAGAATTCAAGCCATGTGTTATCACTAGAACCATGGCTTTTGGGATAAGAAAATAAGCTCGTTTCACATAATCCCTATATGATGTAGCAGTGTAGCTGGTCACCTGGAATGATTAATTATGAGAACCTAGATCAAACAATCTCCAGTACCATCATGTTGGTGCTTCAGGCCATAAAGTGTTTCCATGAATCAATTACCCATCCAGGCAACCAACAAAGTGGTCTGAAATCGCTTGTCCGTAAGTCAGAACCCCAACTTCAGCAGTCATCTCACGACCAACCTTCGTACTAAAAGTTAAGGTGGTTTCAGATTTGTTTGGTATCACTCAGCTGAAGAATCAGAACGAATTCTTTCGTACAATTGATAGATCAGTGTAGATTTAGACATCTGAGGTTCTCTCTCGAGGACTCCAATTACATCCTTAACAGAAATTGTACGTGCCACCCTGATTGGAGGCACGATAGCTTGGTTCCTTCCAGCTTTCCTGAAAGCTCCTGCCAAACGACACATATGATGTTAAGAAACACCAAAGAAGGAAAAGAAAGAGAGAGAGAGAGATAGAGAGCAACACAGAGGAAAGATCGCAAATTCAAACAACACTTCAGGTACTTACCAGATGCATTAGCAGAAGCTGAAGTAGTCCTCTTTTCAACATCTTGATTATCCTTCAGATTTCTTCCAGAAGTAGACTGAGGCTTCCGGTTGGAATCTTTTGCTGACTGGGAACCAGATGCTGTGTCAGGACCTCCTTCACGTTTTTGTCTCGCTTGCTCAGCCATAAGTTGCCATTTCGATAGCATATCATCCACCCCAACAGCAGCTCGTGCAGCGACATTTGCAGCGGTTGTCCTCATTTTGTCATCCTCCTCCTTATTAGCCTGTATAGAAGACATATTACATAATTATAGTACACTTTTCCTTTTCCTTTGGAGAGAGATTATGTTCTGATGTTCAGAGATATTAAATACCTTTACTGCTTTTGAACGACCTTCATCTTTCTCCTTATCGCCTTCAACTTTGTCATCACTCTCAGGCTGCATTTGAAGATATCAATTATCTGTAAGCTCACGGAGTAAATGTTTGATTCATCCTCGAAAGATACAACAGATTAACAAGCAAGGATATTATAGAAATGAACTGCATCTAAGACCACTCACATCGTTAGCTTTTCGGAGCTTCTCTGCTTCAGCCTGTCTTTTCTCCCATTCTTCCCTAGCCTTTCGATTCATTGCCATTATTTGTTGTTGAATATCTGAAGTAACTATAGTCCTGTGTCTAGGCTTCTCAGAGTCCACCCTCTGCGAAGATCAAATTAAATCAGGAAAGTTTATATGGAGATTGGCAAACATACCTCAACATTACCTATATAAACTGATCAATCATTTAATTAGTGCAAAATTTTGTTACTCAGGAAGCAGTTTTGGGGGGTTGGTAAGGTGTGAGTAAAGGGAAACTAACATGTTTTGACAGCCTGATAAGATTAGCAATCAGTCCACGCATTCTTTCCTCCACACTCTGAAGAATCAATTCTGTAAGGATGATGTCAAAGAGTGAATGCATAAAGGCAAAAGAAGCTAACATCTCACCAAGGACAAGCACCGTTCCACGTCAGTACCAATATTCTTTAAGCCAAATTTGACCACTGCAACAAACAAGCAAGCCAGACATACAACCATATAATTTTGTTAAACAACTCTACGAAATGAAAAGACGGGCAGATATGATATAAAGGGGATGAGAAAGATACTAACTAATTTCGGCCAATTTTTTCTGCAGTGCAGTTTTATGCAAAATCAGCCTTTCTTCTTCTTCTTGAACAACCCTCCGTGATGCCTCTGAAGCCCGACTTTCCTCCTTAGGCCCAGTTAATAGTTGTTCTTCCTCTTCCTATACAAAACATCATTGTCAGTACTCTGGACCCATTATGACGTAGATTTTGTAGGCTTTCACACTAATGAAATATCATACCCGGAGATTAACTCCACTGACAGCAGTAACATCATTGAGTTGTTCAATGCTTTGATCCAAAAGGGCTCCTACTTTTTGCTTCTTACTGCGTGGCATCACACCAATGACGAAGGACAGTTGGTCTTGGAAAACCGAACACAACAAACCATTTGAAGCATTTTCTAAAGACTAAGCAGCAAAAATACTCACCTTGGCATGGGTGGTGAAGAGACAGGACCTTCAAGTGGCTTCTTTTGTCCAACAGCAGGTTTTTTGGGAGGTGTTCTTATGTTCACTCCAGAAGGAGAAGCTACATGTGTCATTCGGGAGCCAACCTGTGACATTTATAAGAAAGAGAGATTCAAGTAACAGACTGATACTTAAAGATTAGTAGATACTCAAACTTGACATCATTAAGCTGCATTAATCATAATAATATACGTTATAAAGGATGAACCCCATAATCAGAACTGCACATATCCCAACAAAGATGAGAAATAAGTGATCATAATTACTACCTTAACTTCAATTACTAAGAATCCAATGTTTAAGTATCTGAATTCTATATCAATTAAAAAAAATTGAAGAAGATTTAATCAAATAGCACTGTCATGAGGATCTTCTAACATCTGCGGGACAAAACACCTAAGAAGCTGAAACCTGAAAGTTGAAAGGTTCCTTGTTGATATACAACCCAAAATTAGTTGCTACAAATTATTATATGCGCCCCAATTGGCTATGCAATTTTGCAAGACCTAGCCCAATTGGCTATGCAATTGATTATATCATCAGAATAACCAAAAGGAAATGCCTATTCCTTAGAAATTTTCTACATTGCTCTATACCAGACTCAAAAATTCAACAAATTTGGCAAAGACTTCCATTCTTAAACTTATTGTTTTTACCTCTTAAACTAATAGAAAGATTTGCATGCCTAAAGAAATGGCACTCCAAAATCACTCTTCAAATAACTGAATGCAGTAGAAAGCTCATCATAAAGATATTACCTGGACGTTTGGGTCCAACTGAGTTGTGATTGAAGTGGAAATTGTATTTGTCGGCATTGAAATAGGAGGTGCTGCAAAACCAATTTTAGAAGATTGAGGTAAAGAATCCTCCTTTATGCTTGCTGAAATTGAACTCCCCTGTTCAACATTTGTGTTGGCAGACATCCCTTGAGGGTTAGAAAACTGGGATTTATGTTGTTCAGTAGTCACATCAACAGGTTCCGGTTTCACATAATTTATCGATGAAAAAGACGCTGAACTTTGTTCTTTGTTAGCTGATGCTTGCCAGGGAGCTGCAGTCTGCTGCAGTCCTGATTTGTTAGTGTAATGTGAAACAGTATTGCCCTGCACTTTATTAGCATCATTATGCAAAGTCTGCCTCTCAAACTTTGGTCCATTGATCATGCTCATTGCCTGGTTTGAGCCTCCTAATTGAGTTGTAACCACATTTTGATGATGCGACATTGGCCTCATTTGCATATCATGAGGCTGTGGCTTAACAGATGAAGCAGAAGTATTGACATTTGCTCCAGAATAAGGCCGATAATTACCACTACCCCCGTATATTGAAAAGGAATTCTGTGGAAAATGCAGATGCTGTTGCTGCTGAATGTTATGCCCAGATGCGGATATAGAAGACCGATCTCTCTCCTGATTGACCGTGCCTGTGGTGGAGGTAGGAATCTGGTTTGTTTGCATTACATGAGAATCTGGCTGATGTTCCATCTCTCGGGCTTTCTGAGCATTGTTTTCTACTGCCAGATGGCTTGAATCAGTCTGCATTTGAACGGAAGAAGAAGGATTATGGGATGTATCTGCAGGATTAGCTCCCTTCTGATGAAGTACAAAAGACTGGGAATCAGTAAACTGAGTAGAAGTAGAACTGGCAGGCATTCTCACCTGATGTTGACGTGCTAAGACTTGAGACTGTAACTGGGATTGGTTGGAAGCAACCTGCAGTGTGACGACAGAGCTGGTTTAGCTTAACACCAAGAGGAATCCCTCGTCATTCATAAAATAAACAAAACCATCACTTACAAACCTGTGTTTGCAATAGTTGAACTGCCGACCTAAGTACTTGATCCCCAACAATACTCCTCATAAGCCTGACAAATTGATCTTTAGGAATTTCATTTTTCTAACAAAAAAAGCGAAAGAGCAATCAGGTTGGCATATATGTTACAGCCCAACACATACAAAAAAACAGAACAATAACCAATCAGATATGTATTAGAGACTCACCCTCAGTTTAGTAAACAGAGTTGTAAGCTGCATCTCTCTGTCTTTATCAAGATGGGGTTTCAAGGCAGGTAACAGCAACCCAAATGGTATCTGCTTACTCTGAGGTTTTTGGTTGCCAGCCTGCTCCATGCCAGTGGTCTGTTGACTACCTGCTTTCTGCAACTTAAGGAATTGAGAGTCAAAGTCTGAGTTTTGCTGTTTTTCAGTCCCAGAAACTGTAACTGAACTTTTTTCGGACAATTGTATCCCAGCTGTTTGAGGAGTCTGAATTGGAATTTGCTGCTCCTTCCCTTGTTGAATAGTATCATGCGGTTGCATCTGATGTAGCAAATGAACATTAGGTTCCAGTGAGCTGTCTTGCTGTTGTTGTTGATTTTCGGCTGCAGAAACATGCCGATTTAGCTCCACCATAGAAGAGGGCTGTTCTTGTTGCTGCTGCTGTTGTTGTACATTTTGCTGACTAGTACCAGAAATATTTTCTTCCTGTGTTGTAGTTTGCCAATTAGGATGCACCTGACCATAGCTTTGATTGCTTTCTTGAGAATAAACAGCTGTATTTCATTTTAACAATCAACAATTACCAAAACAGGCCTAAATGGAACATCAATGTAACAACAATGACCAATAATATAAACAATCTTATTGCCATCTTTCAATCATCCACCACAATTAACATTAAACCAATAACAGAACCAAATTGATCAGGAAAAATGAATATGAAACCAATACCAGTGCCAGAATCAGACGGCTGAGAAGTGGACACATCCCCGCCTATATCACGATTGAGAGCAGCTTGGAACGCATCCACGTCAGCGCCGGAATGCATACTCTCGTCCTGTGAAACGTTGCAAGGAGGACCACAAACAATTTGAAGCATTCCAACAACTCAATTCAGCGAATCAAAGATTACAACAAAAAGAAAAGCTACGAAGGTAGAATACCCACCTCGTCTTCTTCGAGGATCTTCATTATTGAAGGGTCCATGACTGTACAAGCACAAGATCACCTCCGCTAAAGGCTCACTCGTAAGGATGTGCGAGCTCTCTTGTCTTCTTCCTTCGTGCTCTGACACAGGTTTGCTCTTGGTATAAACTGTAAAAGAACCACTATACTCGGTATTGTTAAGAGAGAGTGAGAGACGGTAAAGCTTATAGATGAAATGAAAGCCATAGATGGGCCTAAACTTGCTTTGCTTGTGGGCTGGGCTTGGAAAAAGCCTTGGTCTCAACTTTCACAGTATAAAATTTAAGTTTATGTGACATTATTTTTTATAATTTTTATTATTTTAACAAAAATAACATATAATATGAATTTCGCTACTATGCAGGATCTAGAAAGATTTAATAGTGTGCAATCTTAACTCTGACTAGCAGAGAGGCTGTTTCCAAATGATTCGTATGAAATTTTTTATTACATTTATAATTTTTTAAATTATTTGAAAATATCTATGGTATAAAATTTTTTAAAAAAGAATTTTTATTGTGTTTTTTCAAAATATTTTAAAAGAAATTACTGCTAAAATTAGGTAAAAATAATTATATAAAATTTATCATATATACAACAATAATTTGATAAACAACTAAAGATTTATTTTTATAATTTCCAAGTATTTTTAATAACTTAGAACAACATGTTAACTATTGAAATTTGTTATTATTATAATTTTAATTAAAAAAATTTTGAAAAAACAAATTATAAAATATATTTTTCAATCACTTAAACTAACAACATTTTTAAATAAATGAAATTGTAAAGGGCTTTTAGGTTTAATCCCCTGTTACATGGTGAGAAATAACTGAAATTAACTTGTTATATATTGCAAATTACTTGTTTTGAATAAATCAATTTACAATTTAAAATATTTAGAGCCAACATACAAATAATGGTTTATTTTAATCTTTTTCTCACCTTTTATCTGAATTTCTTGGAAGGGAGTTTGGACCTGCGTGGTGAAGATTAACATTGAAAAGGAGATTGATTCTCACTTGAAGAACTTGCACGTACTATGAGTTATTGTATTAAAACCAAGTTACAAATGTAGGCTACAAAAGAAGAGTTACCCAGATATAATGTTCTTTCAATTCAGTTGCGTCCTCCCCTATAACCCAGATAACTGTTAATATAAGAACCCGAAATCCTAACTGGCACCGGAACTGGACAAATTCCGGTCATTTCTGGTCCCTGAAATAAGAATGGCAAGATATGAAACAATCTTTTCTGGTTTCCTATCTGATAGGTAACAATGAATTGAAGCAATTTCTTCTTTCATCTGCAAAGCAAATTCCATCTCGATGCTATCTTCTCCAACACGAACCCAGGCTGTGTAAACAAACGTTTATAACGCCATGTTGTTCTGATATTTACAGTGATCTCAGGTAAATAACAACTCAGCTTCTAAATTCGATAATCTCAGGAACGTAGAAGACGTTTATCACATGTTAAGATTCTGTAACTAGCATGAGGGCCCTCAGACGTATCACGCACAGTTGCTTGCCAACCCATAGCTTTTGCTATCTCCACAAGTTCATCCATTACATCGAGAGAATCACGGATATATGCCCTGCCTCCAGGCCTGAGTATGCGATCCATCTCAAGCATGATGGTGGACATATTGCATCTGATTTGAATAAGTAAGCCAGTTAAGAGAACTTACATATAGAAAATCAATTAACTAGAATCTCTAGCAGTTTGTATCTTCAGCAAATAGTGGGATACCTTTTCCTTTCAATAGAAAAGAGGCCAGCAGCATGCACCAAATCGTAGGTTCTTGGATATGTATCGAATGGCTCACACCTGAAAATATGAAGCAATATCTATTAAGGGCAAAGGGGTTTCCAATTGATAACAAGAACCTTCAATATCAAAATCCAAAATGTGAATTAGTCCTTAACAAGTTAATCAGGTACAAGGGATAGTACCAATCATGCATAACCCCTATCAGTCCTCGGTCATATATGACAGGCAAGGTGTTGGGCCCACTAACTGGAACCACGTTCATGACCCAGCAATCAAGTCCTAAATCAATCAATGAGGCAGCAAATCTACCAAAACCAAGAATAAAGAGGTAAAAGAATAGCCAAAATAAAGTCAATAGGTAATTGAATAATTTAGCATTGAGTTCTATATATATATTACCCTCCAAAGCCAGCTTTCATGTCCAGCACATTTCTTAATTTAAACTTCTTCCAGTGCCAAGCACGGATATATCCGTTTATTATTTCATACCAATACTTTGATTCTGCCTTGAATAGTTCTTTTCTTGCTATGTATGCATCAATCTGTATACTCTGAAGCCTATCAGGAGGACTATGCAATCGGGCAGGCCATGTTGTAACATTAGCCCCATATCCATCCTCAGGAAGCCAAGTAATACAGGGTTTCAGATCTACATACCTAATAGCATGATACAAACAAGTCATAATGGATAATACCTCAAATCTCATGACATGAATTAATATGAAATTGCTATCTATATATTCTCCTCGACGTGTATACTAAATGAGAGTCGACATCAAGTGGATCAAATCTGTAGCAAAAAACTGGCATCAGCCCACCATATTATGTGAGAAAAAACATATGATTCACAAGGCCTTTGAGTTTCAAGAGGCCAGACTGTAGTGTTGGACAAATCGATGAATATTGAAAGGAAAGGAAAAAGGAATTTATCAAATTGTGTTGGCAAGAGATCAAACAGTACTGCCACTTATTATCACATATTATCTGTGCACAAATATCTTATCAGTAAGGCATAGAAGGCACTTTATAAAATTTAGAAGATGATTCTTAAGATACCAAACATTGTCGGGGTCATCATCTCGATCACATAGTGGAGGTGTTGTTCCTGTGTCACGGCTTAAGTAGCAGCTATTATTCATGGGCTTTTTCCAAATTGCAATATATCCTTCCTTCTTTACAAGCTCCCAACAAAGACGTCTTGTAAGGTTAAGCATCTCTGAAGGATGTGAAGGAACACTAACCAATAAGCCAAATCTAATTGCTAAAAAGATAAATGTAAAATCATTTTTAATTAGCCAATAAGCCCACTACTGCATATCTACATCTGATCTTTGATTTGGGGGTTTTATTAGAAGATATATTCATAATGTGAAGGTAACTAAGCATGAACTTATTAAGGACCCATAATCTAAACCAATAAGGTTAATGTGTATTGCAACCTATAACATGGGATGAGAGAAGAAGAGAAGTCCTGAATATAATACTTGGAGAGACAATATATCCTGAAATGCAAAACCTTCCAAAACCTAACAAGCACTTGATTAATGAGAAACCAGTTGATACCTTCCCACTGCTCCAGTAAGATCTCTTCATGCTTATAAACTGGCTGTGCAGCCCATGCGAAGTATCCCCCAGCCCGGAGCATCCTGTTGACCTCAAGGAGCAAGATTCCATCTTCATCATGATATTTGAAAGGAAAAGATAAAGTACAAGGTGTCATATAAGACATGAGTTTGTAACAATAAAAATGAGTAAAACTCAAAAAGAACCAAGAGATAACCTAACAGGCATGCAAGTTTACAAAATTAGGAAAACCTTGTCTTTAAGTACTACCCAAAAAAAAATGATATGCACAGGGCTTAATTTCAAGATACAAAAGGAAAAAGTAAGATGATGCAAATCATTTAAATAGCAAAAGAAGCATAGAGCATGTAAAACTGTGATTATTATTGATAAATAGGCCTCATATTTTCACAATGTAACATAATGGTTCCTGGGTTCTCACATAATTAATCCTATAGTTTTGCAGCCAAAAACTAAATTGAATAGACATACCATCGCGAGTCCAGTTGATTCTGCATCTTGAACAATGAATCAATTCGAAGGCTTGACTCGGATATAATAACCGGTGAGTTGCAAATGCAGCCACCATTGCAGGTACACCACGCTCAAGAGCAAATTGAATCTGGTTCTCATGAACATCTTTCGGAGCAATTGACATGGTTAAGACATTCCGTGAGAGCAAATAGGCACCAAAACTTGCAACACCGCATCCAACATCCAGAACAACCCGAGTTTGATTACCAAATGTAATATCTGGGACCATCTACATTGAGAAATGGAACATCATATATCAAGTTGTTATATTAAGCCCAGAGACAAATCTAAATCAAGAAGTTAAGAACCTTGGCAATCTGATCCAAGTATTTATCTGCACCATGAATGAATTGTGTACCACCACCAGGAAACCTAAACTTGTCGTTCACTTTAGATATCCAGTTTTGACCCCCTTTATCCTCAACCAGACGGGAGTGAGGAACATTACTGTACCATACCTGTATGAAATCATGAATCCTAATAAGAGTCTTGGACAGTAAGGTAAATGAATGATTTTTCAGAAGATGAAAATAACCAGTTCACGAAGATTCGACAGAATAACCAGCAAATACTACATCCAACAATGGCTACCAAATTATTGGCAACTCAATAGCTAACGTCAAGGAGTGCCGAGTCAATATCACATTTTCCCTTTCTGTCATCTACTTTTAGTACTGTTATGATACAGGAATCAAACGAAGGCCAAATGAAAAGTTCAGTTAATTGAACTCCAATGAAACAGCCACTTCAACTCGTAAGAAGAATATAATGGGCTTCAAAAGCAGCAGTACCTCATTGCGACTCCTAGGCCACGGAATCGGCTGCCGGTACCCTCTCGGCGGGGGAACCAAACAATTCAATCCACTTCCCTTCTCCGGACAATGCCTCTCAAATCTCTCTCCTCTCTCCTTAGATTTCAATTTCTTAATCGCCTCCACATTGTCCAAACAAGGAATGTACTCCCTCATTCCCTCTTTACAAAGCTCAAATCTTTTAATCCTAACCCTAGAACCCTCCCCCTCAGTCTCAACCTCCGTCTCATTCCCCCAATTCTTCACATCCTCCGGATCAAACTCCCCAACCTCGAAATCATCGCTCATTTTCCCCTCACTATCTATAATCCCAAACGTCCGATTCACCGGATCCAACTGCGGCTGCCGTGGCGGAGGAGCCTGCGACAGGGGAGGAGCCGAAACTCCTCCTACCGGAAGGATCTTGACGGCGACGGGTTGAGTCTCGTTCTGCAAAACAAGATCGGTGACATTAAAATCCTTGTTGTAATTGGGCGAAACTCCGACGGACTCGCGCGGCATAGAGAAAAACACAAGCTGCTGGTAACCTCCATTAGACCAATGCTTGCCCAGGTAAAAGAAGGTTAAAGTGATGAAAACGAAAGCTGTGATCTTCAAGATCAGAGGGTTTTTGAAGAGATCCATGTGATCAGAGATGGTTTCATCTATGGGTTTACGAGCACTATAGATCTTGGATCTGTCGAGTACTCAACAGCTGCTGTTACATTACCTGATGTTAGTGAAAGAGTGTGATACTGTGTTTTGTTAGTTAAGTGCGTCGATGAAGGCGGTTAATTTTGACTGATTTGTATTTGGTACGGAACTTAGCAAGGGATGGCAAAACGAGTTTGATCCGACCCGGATAATTATACCATAAAATAATATTTTTATCCTAATTAATGATATTTTATTTAATCTTTATGATATTAATTAATTTTTATATTTTATTAATTTTTACTTTATCTATATTAATAACTTATTTAATTAATATTAAAATTATTTTTAAAATTAAATTACTGTGAGTATATTTATTATTTAACCAAAAATTTTCACGGCCTTCTCCTCGGCGCGTGACCTAACCGACACAGATTAATGCGTGCTATTTATTCCTAACGACATCTTTCGCTCATTTTTTCTAGTTTTCTTTAGCTCTCTCGCACCGGTGGCTTTGCCGTCATTCTTCTCCGACGAACCGAATCGAGCGCCAATTATTGCTGGTTGTCGATTGGACTTCCGCTCTCGAGTAATTTCCTCTGGTTTCTTCGTCGTGAACCTGAATTCGTGGTTTTTGACGCGGAATGGTTTTAGGGTTTGTGGATTCTGTGCGTATGGTGTAATCTTTGGCCCTAATACTGGTCTCTGCATCCGTATATGTGCATTTCTTTGAAATTCGTGTGCAATTTGTTCGATTTTGCAATTGAGAGCTGAGATTTTCGGGCAAGGTTTGGGCTTTTGGTTTTTAAAGAGGGTTTTCTAATTATGGGCGAGTTAGTGCCCGATTTCGATAAGGAATCGTGCTCGAAGTCGATAAACGAGACAGTCAATGGCTCGCATCAGTTCAGCATAAAGGGTTATTCGTTGGCGAAAGGAATGGGAGTAGGCAAGTGCATATCGAGTGATGTATTCACGGTTGGTGGTTATGATTGGGCAATTTATTTCTACCCAGATGGTAAGAATCCGGAGGATAATTGCATGTATGTCTCTGTGTTCATTGCTTTGGCTAGCGAAGGGACAGATGTGAGGGCTTTGTTTGAGCTGACGTTGGTTGATCAGAGTGGGAAAGGGAAGCATAAGGTGCATAGTCATTTTGATCGCGCTTTGGAGAGTGGACCTTACACACTCAAGTATAAAGGAAGCATGTGGTAATATGTTTGTTTCTCTTCTTCGTTTGATTCACCGTTTATGTATAGTCAATTGTGGTTTTCGTTTCTGGATATGAGTTTAGTTGTTGTAATGTCAATGATGATAAACTATTGGCTTTTGATTAAGAAGTTGTGAACTTTTTGTGCAACTGGTATTATAGGTGTCATAACTGAGGATTATAGTTAAGTTAGTTGAGATGTTACAAATATGCTGTGAAAAAGTTGCCAGATGCTCTTCGCATTGCTGTTGTAGATTGTCAGGAATATCGTGCATCTTTGAATAAGTTATTTTAAACGTTGAAAAAGTTAAATTAGTGCTTTCCAGCTAGTTGAATGCTCTTTCTTGGGTTGGAAGGGAGAGGGCAGTTTAAGTTGGATATGGAGGATGTACTAAAAATGTTAATCTTCCCCTCTTTTTTCTGTTTCTTAACTATTCCAGGGGTTACAAGCGTTTCTTTAGAAGAACAAGCTTAGAAACATCTGATTACATAAAGGATGATTGTCTTATCATGAATTGTACCGTTGGTGTTGTTAGTACTCGTCTTGAAGGGCCGAAACAGTACTCTATTCATGTTCCACCTTCAGATATGGGACAGGGATTTAAGGAGATGTTTGACTCTGAGTTCGGCTGTGACATAGTTTTTGAGGTTGGAGGTGAAACCTTTAAGGCCCATAAGTTGATCCTTGCTGCTCGTTCACACGTGTTCAGAGCCCAGTTATTTGGACCTGTTGGGGATCTTAATCTAGATAAAGTAGTTGTGAATGACATCAATCCATCAATATTCAAGGTAAGCTTCTTCTTGTTCTGCCATCAGTGTGCGCTTTCGACTGTCTTTGCATTCATTGGATTCAAATATTCTCCTTCTGAACCCGAATATTGCTTGTTGAATCATAATATAATGTGTGAAAACTTTGATAAGCTTGTTTTCAGGCTTTGGTATGCTTAGCACACTGGTAGTAAGTGTTCAGTTCATATCCATCGTCCTTGACTGTATGTCAATGTTGTATCAAAAGAACTCACAGTTAGTCACCCTTGGTTTTCCAAGCAATCAGCATCTGGTAAACATGAAAAGTGCTTGCTTTTTCAAAATCATTTGGAAGAAGTTGTGATCCCAAAACATTTTATAATGTCAAGGAGACCTTTATAGAAACATATGATGGAGTTATACTTCTTGGACAAAATCCCAATAACCATGAAGCATGAGATTTCTATAACCCATGAAGCATGAGATTTCTATCTTTGGTGGTATATACTTTTTCAATGAATTATGCGCATCTACTTTCAATTGATTTTTTTTATCATCTTATCTTTCAAAAAGTTTCACTTATAAGAATGCTTGCTTGGGGTTTCTTCTTATTGGATGAGTACGCAAAGTCACTTTAATTCCTTCTTGTCTATGAGGTTTCTGACTTGTTCAATATATTTATGGTGCTTGAAATGTATTGTTGGTGATAAGTTTGTCTGCTGGCATCTGCATGGAATTTTCTCTCCTGAAGTGAACTTTTTTCAGGTTAGATCAGGCGTATAGACTTGAATATTTCTTCCATTATTTGCAGGCAATGCTTCTGTTCATATATACAGACAAACTTCCAGATGAACTTGGAGTTACAGGCTCATCATCTATGTGCACATCCTTCAACATGTTGCAGCACCTGTTAGCTGCGGCTGACCTCTACAATTTAGACCGACTGAAGTTGCTATGCGCATCAAAGTTGTGTGAGGAACTCACTGCCGATACAGTTGCGACAACACTTGCATTAGCTGAACAACATCACTCTTCCCAACTCAAGGCCATCTGTTTGAAATTTGCTGCAAATCCGGGAAATTTAGGAGGTCAGTCTTGTTCATAAGCTTTCAATTGTGAAAATTTCAGGTTATGATTTGCACTTTTTAGACCACACAAATGTCAATGAAGCCCCCCAACGTCGCTTTTATTGTGCTTTGCTATTTCCATGTTTAATTTCCCTCCCCTATGTCAGAAGCATGATCATATGGTCATTCCACTTTTTCTTCATGTTTAGTGTTTCTGTTGAAAGTAGGCTCATACATCTTTCTCGTCTTTTGGCAGCGGTAATGGACTCGGAAGGGTTCCGAAACCTGGAAGACAACTGCCCTTCTTTGTTATGTGAACTGTTAAAGACACTTGCATCAGGAGATGAGAACTCAGGCATGCAATCAAGCAGGAAGAGGAGTGGTAGCAGCATTTATGGACTAGATATAGTTACAGACGGAGCTGCAGCTGAAGAGTCACCAAATCCGAATCCAAACGGCAGACGCATACGAAGGCGGTTTTAGTATTTGCATCTTTTTTGTATTTGTTACTTTTGTTGTAGAGAAGATGTGATTAATTGTAACGTTTGCTTACTGATTTAGTTTCCATTCCAAGCGAGAAAAAAAAGAAAAAAAGGATTGCACTAAAGATGGATTCTTTCTGTTTTTTTGGATGTACCAGGAATTAGGAAGTTCAGTGATCAAACAAACAGAAATTGACATTGTTTGCTATATTTTCAATCTTAATGAGCTCGTTCGAAAATTACAGAAGCCCTTCAAGCTAGTAGTTTATTAAGATATTCTGTGCTTCCCTCCAATATTCGCATAAAATAGAGTTTTATGGTGCATATTGAAAATTTGAAATCTAAGAAACAGAAAGCCAAGTGAAGCAGAATCTGATCTATTTCAATTGCATTTCAAACATTACATTCGTCAATTAAACAAGAAATACTAGCAACAATTTAACCTAACCGCCGAAGCCATACAATGTCCTTCCTTGCCTCTTGAGAGCATAAACGACGTCCATGGCGGTAACCGTCTTCCGGCGAGCGTGCTCCGTGTAAGTGACTGCGTCACGGATAACATTCTCTAGAAAGATCTTCAAAACTCCGCGAGTTTCCTCATAAATCAGACCACTGATTCTCTTTACACCACCTCTTCGAGCCAACCGCCGAATCGCAGGCTTAGTGATGCCTTGGATGTTATCACGAAGCACCTTCCTGTGCCTCTTCGCTCCTCCTTTGCCCAGTCCCTTGCCTCCCTTGCCTCTTCCTGACATTTTCGATCGCTTAACGAAGATTGCAGATTGATTTAAGGTTTGTCACTGAATCTGATACCCGAATTGAGAATTGGAGGCTTATATAGCCCCGGACTATCGTCAAGAATCGGGACTTAGCTATCCGTGTATCCTCTATTCGCTCCATCTTAGCCGTCGACGGATATCATATCAACGGTTGATTTTGACTGGGTTTCGTTGCATTATATCTTTCTCTTCGGATTGATGACATGGCATGTCTTCATAATGGGCCTCATGTTATCATCACTAAATCATAGTTTCCTACCTAATAGTCCAATTAACAAATATAGTTATACATAAATAAATTAAAAGATAACAAAATTCAATCATTTTTAAAATGTCTTATTTTAAATTTTATTTCATGACATTACAAATTAAAATTACTATTTATCAAATTATTTTAAAAAACCCCATTTAAATTATAAAAATAGTCACAAAATTTATCTCATACTTTATTGTAGAATATTTTTGTTAGAACAATTATGACAAATATTTACAATTATATTTTTATTTTTATGTTAACAAATTATATTTTAGAAATAAGTTAAATTATAATAAATTTTTTATAAGAATAAAAGTTAGTCAAATTAGAGCAAAATTATAAATTCATATTCAAATTTGATCAAATTCAAATATTTAAATTTTATTAATTTTTATCAAATTTATTAATGTCCAATTTAAATTAAACCAAATTCATTCCTAAATTATTGTCCTGATTATGTTTAAAACTGAAATTTAAATATAATATTATGTTATTATCAAGACATTATTATGATATTTTCAAGATGTTGATTTTTATAATTAATAGTTTTATTTCAATTTTCATTATTATTTGTTTATTCCATTTTCTTTATCATTGCCTACTAAGCAGGGATCAAATCCTCTGTATTCAGTGGCAAAATTATGCTAATTTTTAAAGGGGCAAATTAAAAGTCGGCTAATTTTTGAGTTTTTAAAAGAGGCAAAGTTCGGCTAATTTCTTTTAAAATCGACTTTTTAAATAATCATTTCTTTTTTATGAACGGTGGCGGTAGCCCTCTTTTGTCATTTCGGGCTATTACTATTATCTGTATTCACTAGCCTATACTAACTCTATTTTACGCGATCTTATTCATACATTTTTTTAGCCCCACGTATTTATTTGGATGATACCGCGTTGAATAGAATGTAATAATGAGATCTTGCGAAAACCATAGGTAATTGTAAACATTCCTACAGTTTTAGTGCATCTCCACGATTATTTATGGCGGTACAACTTACAGTATAAGTAGTGATTAGGGGTGTCAATGCCTTTCGAAATGAGTTACAGGCACGCAAATTTTCTACACTCTATGCGTGTCCAAACACTCGAAACGCAAATTCTAGTAACTTGGACTTGCCATTGTTGGGTTGATCAGAGGTGGTGCAAGATGATTTACTGGGTTCTTCTTGTTTTTGGTCATAAACCTCAGGCCAGACGAAAGCACCAATGGCAAATTCTCTCTTCAAACGCAAGTCTTCTTCCGTAATAGGCAACCCGTAATCGGCGAGAAGTCTGTTTAGTTGAGACTCAGGCATCTGCTCGTAATCTTTCTTGGTGAACTTTGGATAGTGAAGTGGCATTGCGAAGGAGGAGCTTGACCCATCACCGTCTCGCTTGCTCTCCATTTCCACGCACACAAACACAGAAACAGTCACTCTTTACAGTGATTTCCAAACTGGGTTGTGGAGATACTGTAGCTTTGTGTGGATTTATATTACAGGCCGAGTGCTGCTTTTTGGCATGCGATGCAAGGTGTCACGGGAATCATAAGCTGCAACTTCTCTTTTCAGGTGCTTTACTTGCTTTCAAGTTTCAAGGTGCAAGTTCTGTGTGCGTGCGTGTGTTCTGTGGGCAGATTGAGTGAGCTTTTTACAGGATTTCATGACTTGCTCTGCCGTTTAATTTCTGGGATGAGCTTTTTCTGTGAAAAACATCTAAACATAAGCATGGCCCAAGCCTGTCTTGCAAAACAAATAATAGGCCCGAGTTTGAGACAAATGAGTTTTGAACATATTCAATTTTTTTAATTTAAATATGTTCGTATTCAATTTAAATTTAACTTAAAATTATATATATTTCTACATATATAGCACTTTTGTAGGCGTATCAATAGATCGGGTCGAATTGTGGCCGACTTGCCGACCAAAACTGCTATTTATTTTTTAAAGGAAAAATTCAAAACGATATTATTTTGAGATGTCGGCCTATAGTCCAACCAACCTGAACGAAACAAAAGCCAACCCATTATTGCCACGTTTAATTTTTTGGATCGAAACTTAACTTTATATTAACTGATCCTCTAATATAATTTTAGTTTAAGTCAATTTTTTATTTTATCTCAAATTTAATCGAATCGAATTAATTAATTAATTTAAAACATTTATAAACCTTTTTTATTGTGAATATGTAATCACTAAAATTAAAATAATATCATTTCCATATAATTCACTAAAATAATATTTTAAGTAATTAATTAAAATTTAACTAAAATAACATAATTTTATGTTTTAATAATCAAATTTTGAATTATTTAAACTTAATCAAACCGACTGAATTTAAACTAAAAACATAAAGCCGGTTCGATTTATTGACATCGGTGGCTAGGGGTTCGTTGCCAAATACCTACCTGAACTAGAAACTGGAATTTTGCGACTACCGTTAGTTTGCAAGGGATAGGGACGCAGTAGTAAAGATTGTGTGGGTTGCAACTTCTGTTTCCTGTTTTGTCCGAAATATCTGTAGTTGGTAATGATTAATGAAGTTTTCTGTCTCTCTGGCAGCTCGAAGACGACTTGTCGAAAGAAGAAACCAGTTGAGCCCCATCAGAGAAGCTCAGTCCACGATCCAGGTGAATCCATCAAGCGCCACTGATTCTGGCCTGACATAACAAAACTTGTGTTGCATAAATTTCCCGGAGCTTCTACAATTTGGTCTTTAAGGTACTTAAACCACTTCAGCCCTCTTAATGAGATCAACATGTTAAATTATCTCAGTTGACTAAATATGAAATTGTTAAAGAATTTATAAAGTAGTAAAGGCCAAATATTTAAATGAGTAGTTCTAATTGCCCAAGCTCAATTATTATTAGTGAATTTTATATTCTGTTTATATCAAAAAATCTAATATGATATCAGAGCAGGTTTGGTTCGGATTATTAATTTTTCGGTTGTTCGTCTGAATGTCCAATCCTAACGGTCTGATTCGATTACCACTGCGCTTATTTCAAATGATAACTGAATGTCCAGTCTCAATTACAGTTAAGGGAGAGTGTTAGAGTATCTTAATTGACTAAACATCAAAATGTTAAAGAATGTATAGGTGGTAATGGCCAACTATTCAAATGACTAGTTATAGTTATTTTGACAATAATTGACTCGTGCCCAATTATTATTAGTGGACTTTATACTCTGCTCATATTAAACAATCTAATATGATATCAGAGTAGGTTTGGTTCGGATTATCAATTTCTCAGTTGCCCGTCTAAATGTCCAATCTCAGTGGCCCGGTCCGGTTACTACTGCATTTATTTCAAGTAACAACTGGATGTCTAGTTCTAGTTGCGCTTGAGGAGGAGTGTTAGAGTATCTCATATTGACTAAATATGAAATTGTTAAAAGGTTTATAAAGCAGTAAAGGTCAACTATCTCAATGACTAATTTTAGTCATTTGGACAATAGTTAACTCAAACTCAATTATTATTAGTGGACTCTACATTCTGTTCATATTAAAAAATTTAATACAATCACTTGAAAATGAGTCATCAGTAGCCATTCACGTAAATTAATATCTACCGCCATCCATAGTCATTCACATAAATCATTTAACTTTTATGCTAGACAAGTGTTCTTAGCTCCATCTCAAATGAAACAATAATTGTGAGTGATATTATTAAAGCACCCATTCTAATACAATTGTGTCATAATTATATCAATACATCAGTATATTGAAATGATAAATATGTAATTATATTATTAAAAGTCAGATTTATTTAATTCAATTTGATAAAATAATATCATTTTAATATTATTGATTAAAATAATATTATATTTAAATTTATATAATGAAAATAATATTATTTTGGTTAATCTTATAAAATAACATCATTTTGATACCTTAAATTGCATTAAAAAATCAAACAAGATAAATACGAATTGTCTATTAATTGAGCTATTTTAAAAGGCATTCATGCTCTTTTCACTACTAAACTTGTTTGGATTTTGGACAGCAAGTATTAATGTATGTAAGGATGTTTAATAGGTCAGGCTAGGCTGGGCCAAAGGGTTATGGTGGCCTGACCTGTTCACGGGATAATTGACCCCAATTTATTTTTTTTAGCAAAAAACTTTCAAAACGACGTTGTTTTAAAAATAGTAAATGAGCCATGAGCTTGGCCGGGCAGGCCCGTGGCTCGCTTGAGCCGATCATAATCGGCCTATGACTTACTCGTGGCTCGATCAATTCAAGTCAAAAATAGGTCGAGTCAGATTGGACCGGGCCACTTTATTGTCATTCCTAATTGTATGGTTACATTGTAAATTTTTTTCTTGAAAAATAAAAAAATATAAATTTTAGTGGAAGACCTTTAGCAACAAATCCTGTGGTGTAGAAAAGCCCATCTATCCTACATGATTGCAGGCCCGCCATCTTTTGCCTTGATAGACGTCGCAATTTGTAGTAATTTCAACTCAATCATGAGGTCCATCACACACAATCATTGGACATCTGCTCTAAGCCACGTGATAAAAAAAGGACCTAATCAAAAACACAAAGCAAGTGAAAATTATGGGGGCCTACTTAAATAATTGGGCTACAGTGTTTTGCGGAATTTTGAGGCCCAAGCATGTGGTCTGGCGGTTCCGCACATGCGAGGCCACTTAAAATTTAGTGGTTGTATATGATCGGTCAATTCCATTCCATTGCTTAAGGCCAGGATAGAATTCCATTCCATTGCTTAAGGTCAGGATAGAATAGAATGTAATGAAATCGAATAAAACGATTTATAACAGAATGAAATACAAAATGGTAAAAAATTGTTAGAAACAGATGAAAGAGTTTATAATATAATGTAGTGAAATGTTGTTTAGAGGTTGGAAAGAAAAAAATATAATGTACAATAAATTACTATTATACCCCTTATATTAAAATGGTTATTGCAGGAGGTTTAACATTATGATTTTAAAACAGAAATCATGTCATGTTAAAAAGTCAAGATTGTGATTTTAATAATAAAATAATAAAATTTTTATTATTTTAAAATAAAAAATATATTAAAAAAGTATTCACAAACGTGGCAAATAATTTTATATACTTTCTATTTTAAAATAATAATAAATTATTATTAATTATATACAATTTATTATAATTATATAAAAATATTATTATTAATTATTTATTTTATTTTATTTTATTTTATTCTATTATATGTTATTTATGTTTATAAATAATTTATTTATATTTTTAGTTATATAGAAATAATTGGTATTATAGTAAGAAAAAATAATTGGTATTACGAAAAAAATTAATAAATATATGGAAACGTGTTAGTTGTTATTAGGGTGAGGAGAAATAATTGACATTGTGAAAAATTATTGAGGGTATATTAGGTAGTGTATATTTATTAGTTTACGTTTCATTCTAAACTTTCCGAATCGGAGGTTTCTTATTTTCACTGTTTATGATAGAATGAAACGTAACATGAAACCTTTATTTTTCATCATATTTCATTCCATTCTATTATAAAACTTCATTCCAAATTATAGAAGTGTGTTACGTTCCATTATAAAACTCTCAACCAAGCAAGCCCTTAGCCACGTGCGTTATTTTTCCTTCCATAATTTGGAATTATATTTCTATTTTCAATTCAAAATTAATATTTAAATTACTCGAATTTGGATTAAACTCTTACTAATTATAAGATTTTTTATATAATTTAAAATAATAAAAATATTTTTAAAATAAATAAAAGATGAAAGTTTATATGTTTTAATTATAAAAAATATTTTGCATTTATGATAATATTAAGAAATTCTTTCACTAAGAGACAAGTGTTTATTTAAATATGGAATTAGAATAACATCTCTTAATGTTTCAATATATGCTTTTACATGTAGGTCAATTGCGTATTATCGGACTTTCTTAGACCTCGTGTCTCAGCGAAATTGGATGTTGATGATAGCTTAATAAATTGAACAGTTCAAATTTAATTTAATTTATATTTATAAATTATAATATTAATTATTTTTTCGAAAGTTTAATTAAGTTATGATTTCTTTTATTAAGATTTAAGACTAATATATAATTTTTAATTAAGATATATTTAAAAGATTTGTCTTATAGATGCAATTTAACGTATTTTTACTTTCAATTTAACATATAAATTGTTAGAGGTGAAATACAACAAATTTAACTTAAATAACGAATAATAATAGTTAAGGTTTGGTGCAAAACCTAATCGGAGGAAGATGAGAACGTCCAAACCGCAAAAGCACGACACGTTTAGGTACGTAATGATTGGACTAAAATCTTGGAAGCAACCACGTGTCGCTTTAACAGAGCCCACGCGCCAGCACATACCCCGCCAAATTCTTCTCTCACACTCCTACATATTCTACGAGTGACTGCTTCCAGAAACTTCCTGGGAACACCTGGTCATAAATTTCCGAGACATCTTGCGGCCCACGATGCGACACGTGTATAGTCGTCCCACGTGAGCATCCTACGTGGCACACCCATTCCCCTGAAAATGATACGCTCTTTCACACGCAAACTCCAATCAGCCTCCAACCAAACACCTCTCTCTCTCTCTCTCTCTCTCTCTCGATTTTCTCTTCTTTGAGGACGAAGAAGAAGACATGAATGGGGAGAGAAACTTAGAAGAGGAGACACTATCAATGGCCAAAGAGAGATTGGTTTTGATGTGGGGATATCTTCCCGGAGCTTTGCCTCAGAGATCTCCGATTTTGTCGCCGGTCGTCGTAAGAACCGCCGGCTTCCCTTGGAAGGATGTTTGTGGCGGCGGTTGCGGATTCGCCATGGCGATTTCTGGTGCTTTTCGTTTCTGTGCCTTTTTTTTTTTTTTTTGGAAATTTGTTGCTTGTTTTTGTTTGTTTCTTGTTGAATTCCCCAATGGCATTGATTGGGTTAAGGTGTTTCTGTTTTCTTAACTACATTTTATTGGAGTGAGTTTAGTTGCTAAAGCAATGGATACTGACCTATCAAAAAAGAAGCATTCTTTGATTCGTTTTATGAATTGCTTGCTTGTTCTTTCTTTGGTCTTCAGTACCTGCCTTCACATTGATTTTCCACACACTTTAAGTAGTTCTCTGATTCCTAGATTTCACTCACCTTTTAAGATGAACAATTAATCAAGAAACGATGTTAAATTCTAGTTGTATCTGGTTAGCCTGCTTTCTTGGCTATTGATTGAAGTTGTGAGATGTCTGTCATAAGTGGGATTGAATAAAACTTGGTATCTTGGCTTCCTATGAATTAAAATTGGGTATCAGGGTTTCTGGTTATAGAAATTGTGTTTTTCCTCCAAGGGTTATTACTGTACTCATGATTCTTTGTCAATCAGAATATGGAAAGCTCATCACTTGGGGTTCAACCGATGATCTAGGTCAAAGCTATGTGACATCTGGGAAGCATGGGGTAGTTCAGCATTACATAGAACTTTAGCTTCCTCTTACATTTGTGTGTTGATTTTGTTTCTTCTAACTGAACAAACACTTTCCTGCTTCAGGAAATTCCGGAGCCTTTTCATCTCCCAACTGAAGCTTCTATTGCGAAAGCTGCAGCCGGTTGGGCTCATTGTGTAGCAGCTACCGGTAAATGTGATCTCTTTATTTTCTTTTGAAGTTATCCAATTGATATTTTCCTGAGTAATTTTATTTGTACAAAGCTCATTCTTGTCTGTGATGTCTCTCTGCCTAGACTAGTAATCTAAGATTACTTATGTGTCTTCACCACAGACAATGGAGAAGTTTATACATGGGGATGGAAAGAATGCATTCCTTCAGGAAAAGTTTTTGGAGACCCGTCTTCAGCGGGAAGTTCAGAAAAGACTGGTTTTGAAAGACAGAATCCATTTTCAACAGATCAAGGTACTCTCAGTTCAGCTTATTATTCAACAAGTTGAATGATGATCTTTTTCTTATTCAAGGCTAATATAGTATTACTTTGTTGTTGCAGTAAGCCCTCGCGCAAGATCTGGTGGAGGAAGTGGAACCTTGTCTGCTGTTGATGGCAAAGGATCTGGAGATGAATATACGAAGCGAAGGAGAATATCATCAACAAAACAAGCAGCTGAAAGCTCATCTTCTGGTGATGAAACACTATCTGCACTTCCATGCCTAGTGGCATTGAACCCAGGAGTGAGGATTGCAACTGTTGCTGCTGGTGGACGCCATACTTTGGCATTGTCAGGTAACCAGTGATGGTGCTGTTGGGATCCGGTGTTTAAATATTTGTTTTATGAGAGCAATCTCATAGTTGATAGGTTCTAGGAAGCATGAACCTACTGAAGATCTGTTGCTCATTGTTCGACCCTTGAACTACCCTAATTCTCCAAGGTTTCAGATATAGGACAGGTTTGGGGCTGGGGCTATGGAGGTGAAGGGCAGCTTGGTTTGGGGTCCCGGATAAGGATGGTTTCCTCTCCACATCCGATACCATGCATTGACTCTTCTTTTGCTAAAGACAGACCAAAAGCATTGTCTCGGGGGGCCATGACATCAGAAGGACAGGGTTTTAGAGTTCCTGGAAATTATGTGAAGGGGATTGCTTGTGGAGGGCGTCATAGTGCAGTAATAACGGGTATGCATTTTTCACTTTTCTTTGATGAATTACTAAGCATGGTTCAAGTTACAGAAGCAGAAGTGACCTGTTTTATAAGTGTTTTGGCACAAAATGTTTTTATTATCGTCAAGCATAGCAAAGACATTTACAAGGAAAACCCTACAGCTGGAATTAAAGTTCCTGCTCTATCTGAGATGTAGACCAGACACAATATCCACTACTCTATTACTTCTTTATCTTTTATGAATAGCCTGCCTCTAATTATACCTTATTGTTTGATATTCAACTTCACAATAACAGATGCTGGAGCTCTACTTACTTTTGGCTGGGGACTCTATGGACAGGTAATTTGGGCTCATAGCCAATAGCAGGGATGGTTTGTTCTAGAGGATTATATGTTCAGAGTTAGCTTGCATAAGATATTCCAAAATAAGGATATAAAATGATCACTCTGTATGCTAATATTGAAAATGCTCAAATCTGACAACATTTTCTGTACCACTCTCCTGAAACAATCTGTGGTGAATTTAACATAGTCATTCTGTTACCGACTAAACCTACTTTGATATTCCAGAGGTCTGCAGGTGCCCTACTTCTCAAGATTGAAGTGCTAAGCCACAATAAATTTCTTCCCTGTCTCTTCTACATACTTAGTTCTACTCCCTAAACCCTGCCTGTTTATTTCTCTATATCTTTTTGTGCATGATCAAGTATGACTCCTGTTAAAGAACCACCACTCACTTGATCTTGTTTTATTGTTTACTGCTTATATACATATCTCCAACTTTTCATTGGTTGCCCAGGCTTTATATTTCATTCTACTGGATTACGTCTTTGCTGTACCTAAAAATTGCCACTAAATAATCTGAACCTTGGTGAAAGTTTGTTACACTGATCATAAAACTACAATTCTTCTTCCTGACGCAACATACCAAAAAGTGTTGCTTGTCACGGTTATAAACACATCTTGCCTATTGGCGATCCCTTTGTCTGCTGTTGTGGTCATTTCTGTCTCTGGAAATCATAGACTAGAACTTCTACCATTGAAAAACTATCATGCCCTCCTTTAACTGGTTGGTATAAATTGTTGATTCCTATATCCCTCCCTGGCACTGGTTGGAATATCTGAAATTAACCGTTCTTCAGAATCAACTTGTAGGTAAAGTAGATAATGGTGGAGATAAAAAGCACTGTAGATGTTGAAGATGAGGTTCACTCTACAAGGAATCTTCTTCTTATTCTCTTAGGTCTATAGCTTTCTTTAGTTGGTGAGATTTCGTTCCTACAATTTAATCATTTCATTGTTTTCTCAAGTGTGGGCAAGGAAGTACAGATGATGAGTTGAGCCCAACCTGTGTGTCTTCCTTATTGGGCGTTAGAATAGAGGGTGTTGCCGCAGGGCTTTGGCATACTGTCTGCATTTCTGCCGATGGTGATGTCTATGCATTTGGTGGAAATCAGTTTGGGCAGTTGGGAACAGGAAGTGATCAGGCTGAGGTATGGAACTTATTTAACACTACTTTCATGATGTTACTCCTTCCTGCCTTCTTATCTTTCTCTGTTCCAGCAGTTTATTGCTGTGTTATTTCTTTTTTTTATATTATTTAATGTTTTGCCCAGTATAAGGCTTTTTATGCTATTAACTTCCCTGTTCATTGAATTATAAACCAGACTATCCCTAGGCTCTTGGATGCTCCAAGTTTGGAACATATGCATGCAAAAACTGTTTCATGTGGAGCTCGACACAGTGCTGTAGTAACAGGTATGTGAATTTATGGGCTGCATATGCATCCTTTATTGCTGATATAGATAGTGCAGATTTTGCAACTGCTCAACATTATATGACATTGTCCAAGTCCCCATCCACTTGAATCTCCTTCCTCCATGTCGCTGGTAACCCCATTTTAAGATGTGGGCAAAATGAGTATCTGGATGTATAAACTATTGATGAACTACGAAACAATTAACAGGATGTGCTTGGGACATTGAATTACTATAGTTCTTCAACCTGAACTGAATATAAGGATTAGGTTTTGGGATTAACTGGTAGTTAATGGAAAACCGATCTGTAATTAGCACACCTTTAATCATGTTATAATCATGGTCTAGCTGGTCCTACAATGCTTTTTTTAAGACTTTTGGTCCTCTTTATGGTTTTTCTGCGTCTGGCTCACAGTCTTATATTGGACTTCATACTCACACTATGCTTCTATTTTTTGAAGAGGAGGGGAAGGTCTTCTGCTGGGGATGGAACAAGTATGGCCAGGTAAAATACTGATTAAAACTAGGCATGGAAACCTCATGAACTATTACTAGATACGAAGTTTTATTTTGAATGCAGATACTTCTATGATGCTCCTGTGAATCAGGAAAATGAACGCAAATACATGCAAATGAACATGCATTATTTCTAACATGTCGATTTCTGAAACAGCTTGGTCTTGGCGATGTGATCGATCGTAACCTTCCGTCTCAAGTTACGATCGACGGTTGTGTTCCAAAAAATGTGGCATGTGGATGGTGGCACACCCTACTTCTGGCTGAATCACCTGTTTGAGCATATCTGACTTATCCAAGCCTCGGCTCAGTTTTGTTAGTTTTTGAAGTTCCAGAGGCTAATGCATATTGAACCCTCCCCTTCCTCTTTTCCCACAACCTTGTAGGTAAATTATAAATACAATGGTTAGCATACACAAAGCTTTGTTCTTAAATCTTTTTTTCTTTTTCCTTACGCAGGCTCACTGTAGCTTAGTTCCATAAGTTTACCAGGATGACTAGATGTGAATTGTTGATTTTTAGATGTAGACCATGACTTAGGTTGTCTTGTATATTTGTCTCATTACGTAAGAAAGTGATATGTTCCTTCACATTGTTGTTTGGGAGCCTTGTAATATCTCTATCGAACTCTTGGCATTTGGTATACAGACAAATCGAACTAGTTATTTCCTTTAAATAAGGTTGACCTATAAATTTGACCAAAGTTGTATCTTTCAACGTATTGGGTATACTAATATACGAACTGTATGTATACATATATATTTATATAGTTATATATGTAAAATAGTTTATCAAGTAACTAATTTTCTTAATAAATAATTTACTAAATTCAGTTAGGCAATTTGTTTGACTTGCACTTATAATTTATGACTAATAGATGCATTACGTTTTTCATTGTTGTACCCAATATTTGTATTTAACGAAAGAATTTAATATTTTTGCAAAAATTTCAACAACATAATATATAATAAAATCTTTAATTTATTTCTTTAGATATATTATTATATTAGTTAAATAACTGTTTCATATTCTACAATTAATCATATTAATTTATATAAAAACAGAAAAGGACCATAACCCTTTTAAGGTAGAATCCTAATTCTCAAGTCAAATCAAGGAAATTAGTTGGTAAGTACGTGAAAGCGTACCCAAAAGACATCATAAGAATCTGATTTTATAATAATAACATCCAAAGACACTATCTCCTCTGTCCGATGCCAACACCACCACCGCTCCCTTCACTCTTAACGGCGGCGATCCTGTTGTCCTCCGCCACATCCGTCTTCTCCGCTTATCAATGCCCCAACTGTGGTCCCACCGCCGTTCCATACCCACTAAGCACCGGACCAAACTGCGGCGACCAGTCTTATAAGATACGGTGCAACTCAGGTTCACTCGTCTTTGACACAGAAACCTACTCCTACCCGATAATCTCCATCGACCCCACAAACCAACGGCTGGTGATCCAACCCGCGAGTCTCTCCTCCAACACATGCGTAACAACAGACTACATCCAACGTGGATTACAGCTAAACCACAACCTTCCTTTCAACATAACAGGTTCGAACACCGTCATGCTTCTTAACTGTTCGGAGATGGTGCTCTTATCACCGTTAAACTGCACGTTGAACAGCTTGTGCCACGCGTACGTCGAAGCAAGGCTATCACCACCGTGCTGTGAGACATCCGTTTGTTGCACTTTCAAGGCCGGTGGCTCCACGACGGAGCATATGATCGAGGTTCGTGATATTGGTTGCAGAGCCTATGTGAGTTTCGTGGACTTAAACCCTAACTTGCCTGTGGAGAAGTGGCCAAGCCCTGGTGTGGAGATTCAGTGGGAACTACCTCAGGAACCCATGTGCGGGTCTCAGGCGGATTGCGATCAGAAGTCAACATGTAGACCCGACCCGAATTACATTGGGACCAAGAGGTGCTTTTGTAAAGAAGGCTCCTGGTGGAATCCATTTCAAGGAGTTTGTGATCAGAGTAAGTCATAGTGAGAATGATATTTAACTTTTGTCAGATTGCACAATTCCGTATTTAAATCTACTGAAGTTTTGTGCAGATTATGCGAGTAAGAATCATTGGAATTTCGTTGAGAAGACAGCACTAAAAGCTGGTACGTTAAAACTTTATAAATGTCGGAAATGGCGTCGTCTTACTCCTGACAGAATCCAAAACTTCATTTCCAGGTTTAATGTCCTTCTTAGGTGTGGCATTTTTGGCGGGTCTTGTCAGTAGCATTGCGATATACAGAAGACATAAAAGCAACTCACAAGATCGCCTGAGAAGAGAGCGACATAACATCCTGAATGTTGGTGGCATCAGAGCCGCCAAAATATTTTCCGGTAGGGACATACGGAAAGCCACCAACAACTTCTCCAAAGACCGCTTGCTAGGCACCGGCGGCTACGGTGAGGTTTACAAAGGTATTCTTGAAGATGGCACCATTGTAGCTGTGAAGTGCGCGAAGCTTGGTAACGTTAAAGGGACTGACCAGGTAATCAATGAGGTTCGAATTCTATGTCAGGTCAATCATCGAAACCTGGTTAGCTTGCTTGGTTGTTGTGTTGATCTCGACCAGCCAATTATGGTTTACGAGTACATTCCAAATGGTGCACTTCACGACCACTTACAAAGTCGGCGAGGACGTGGAGGAAGAGCACAGCTTTCATGGATTCGTCGCCTCAGAATTGCCCTTGACACAGCTCAGGGTCTCGCTTACCTCCATTTTTCGGCTCTTCCGCCAATATACCACAGGGACGTGAAGTCAAGCAACATACTTCTTGATGACAAATTGAACGCTAAAGTTTCAGATTTTGGACTCTCCAGATTAGCTTACGATGAGTTGAGTCACATCACAACCTGTGCGCAAGGAACTCTTGGGTACTTGGATCCAGAGTACTACAGGAAATATCAACTAACAGATAAGAGCGATGTTTATAGTTTCGGGGTTGTTTTGCTTGAGCTCTTGACCTCTCAAAGAGCAATCGACTTCAACAGAATGGAAGATGACGTGAACTTGGCTGTTTATGTACTGAGGATGGTGCATGAAGAGAGAGTCATGGAAGTGGTAGACCCAATACTGAAAGAGAACGCCATGAGCTTTGAGCTTGAGAGCATGGTGGCAATGGCGTACCTGGGATTGAGTTGTGTAGAGGAAAAGAGAGAAAATAGGCCTTCAATGAAAGAAGTTGTTAATGAGCTCGAGTATGTACTGAGTGTAGCAATGGGAGGGAAGAGCAACCTCGGTGTATAGAAGAAGAAAGCACACAATGTGCAAGGATGATAGATACAAGTGTGCCTTGATGTGATCTGTGGTTGTTTTATCGAACCTAATGAGCTTACTAATGTGATGTTTACACATTTTAGAGCCGGCTTTGTTTGATTTAGTTGAGGCAACCTGACACCTTAAACCCCAAATCCAAAATTTTTTAAAGTTTGATTTATGCGTAGCAAGGCATAGACAGTATTATGTAACCCAGATGGTACATGAAAGGATTAATAATGAATGGATGTAGAATACCTAATTTTGATTTTATCTTTGTTTCTGAAATAGTTTCCGAACACCAAACAAGTTCTAATTTTTTGGGATCCTTACGGAAAGTATTCTTCGGCATATAATCTAGGCCTTTCTATAGTTTTCTCAATACGTAAGTTCTATTAACGGGTTAAATTTTCTGTATGCTTACGAGTGATATGAGCAACTATAAGAGATCTTAACTTTTAAATATAACTTTCATATCAAATTCTCTCATCACAAGGAGGATATAAACTCAATCTACACTAATAAAGATCTATTTTCTACCCGAACTTTGACCTATTGACTTAGATCATTTATTGGGTCACTTTATTACCTTTATTTAGATCAAATTATGTAACTTTACCGATAATTAATTGAAAAGCCAAAATCGTAATTAATGATCGTCCAATAATAATTTAATTTTAATTTCTTTTAATTAGTCAAAATTTTAAAAAATATTTTTTAATTTTTTAAATAAATTAGCTCGAGTTCGATATTAGCTGGACTCTACATAACATATTTTTAAAAATTAAAAAAATTCAAAAACATCTTTCTTGTTATAGATATTGGGCCTCAAGCCTAGACACCCTGAGTTGAACCTAGCCCAAAGTTGATCTGATGATTGATTTTTTAAAAATCTGGCTCGAGACTTGGTTCGAAACCTGTTAACTTGGACTTGGTTCGTTGATTATGAGCCGGGTGGATTGGCCGAGCTTGGACCCACCCAAATGTCATCTTCAGCCCTATACACATACCATCGTAGGCTAAATTTCGGCATTCTCTTGGGTTCTGAAAGACTCTTAAGGCCCAAGTTTCAAAAGAAGTCCATGACAACAATAACAGAATTATGTGGCGTTAGAAATTTTTTATTTTAAAATTAGATTAAATATATATCCTTCAGTCCGTGGTTATATTTATAATTTATTTTTAATAATTTCAATTTATATAATATATAATTATTGTATAAAATTATTTGACCATTCTTTGATTAATTAATTTAAATCTTTCGCTTCATTTTGAAATTCTTTATAAGTAATTTTATATAGAGTTTGTTTAATGCGAAATACTCGATTGATTGACATGATTTATAAATTATTACGCCAATTTAAAAAAATTTACACAGTACACGTTTAAAAGATAATGATTATAAATCCTTCGGTTCAAAAACAGCTTATCTGGTTCATTGATATTTTGGTGGAATCAGATGCCCATATGACGTGTATTATTAAATGCTTATTCCCCGTTATCAAGGCCAATGCTGATGATGTTCGAATTTTCCCTGAGAAACAAAAACTCGTTATCAACGTAAGCGGCACAAAACTAAAGTGGAACTTTCACTTGTCAATTTCAGAACAAAACCTCTAGAAATTGTAGCATAATTCTAAAAATTGATAAGTGAATTGTTAACAAAGTAAAGAAACATACAGACAAACTAAATTATATATAAATATAGGATTTATAACTTATTATTTAGAATTTTTGGATTATGATATTTTTTTTCAGCTACTTAAGGAGTGATAGAGTTGGTACGTAGAGAGGGGTATGAGATTAAAAGGTCCTGTGTTCGAATCTCTTTACTTACACTCTTTGATCAAGCCTGTCGTACAGGGCTTGTCTAATACGAAATACCCAATTAATGTGATTTACAGGCTATTGCGTTAATCTAAAAGTTTACTCGTGCGTATTCAAATGATAGTGACTACAAGTTCCTTCCTCCCCCAAAAAAATTTCTTTTTAGTATATAAACTGACTTTTATTTAATAAATTTGATAATAAACTTATTAATAAGCTAAAATTTAACCGATTCAAAATTATTAAAATTTGGTATAATTTATAAAATGTTTAAGTGAAATTATTAATATTAAAAAGAGACACGAACTCAAATAAAATATATAAATAAAAAATTATAATTTATTGTTTAAATTTTTGGAATTAATATATTATCTTTTTTAATATATGAATTGACCTTTATTAATCTAATATTTCTATACCCTTTCAAAATCAGAATTAATAGTAATCGATTCAAACCTTTCAAAAATAAAACTTTAATAAATTTAAGATTATTTGATTAATTTTGAGTCGGATTTAAAATGTTATCTTGATAAGTAGAAGAGGTCCAATGAGTTTCAACTCCTACTTAAGTTTCTCTTTTATAAGAAATCTTGAGTTCGAGTCATCAAAAAGAAGGAGAGGAGAAATTTTTCTTGTTGATAATCCTCTAACCTCCTAAAAATACTCTTTGGTCGGATCAATTGCGGACATCTCGCTTTCGATGTGAGATTGTGGAACTACTGAAAACTTGGGACCTAATGTATACTAAAAAAAAACATATTATCCCTACATAAAACCATTCCATAACGTCACTCTTTTTTCTTTTTCTTTCTCCGTCTTATCCAACATGGTTGAAAGGGTAGTTGATGAAGCATTATGGTTATATTAGGTCATCAAAACCTTTACCGACTTTGATTAGATTACAAGAATGAGACCTGGTTCCTGTTCCAGATCTATATCCTTCTGTACGAGCCTGCACGAATATTACCAGCAGAAAGGAAGGAAGCATGTTCTTAAAAAGGGGAAGAATAAGGAGAATAACAAGTTGAGAATAGTATTCTTTTATGAGTTTTATTGGTTTACAGGTTTCTTTCTTTACAGCTCGTTTTCTATTGCTATACAACAATATATAAACTTAAATATAAATATATGATGATCGTAAAATTTCGAACCTTTAAAGTGATAAGAGAATGCCAATGTTGTTATATTCCATAACAGCTTGGCTAAAAAATCGAATTTAAGAGCCATCATCCCTTAAATTTTGAGAATATATTATTTTGATTTTGAATATCTTAAATTTATAGATGAAGTCAGCATCATTTTAAACTATTTAATTAGAATATTATTATTTTAGAAGAAGAAATTCAAATTGATTTTAAACTCGAGCTCGATTTAAATTTCAATCAAACAACAACAAATAACAATTCTTAGTAAAAGTCCCGCTGAAATGAAAAATCTAAGGAGGTATAGTATTATGCAACCTTACCCTTACCAGCTAGAAAGACTGTTTTCAATAAATTCATATACAATATAACATAAAGATATTATAAAAATATAAATTAATACGTATAAAAGATATACAAATAGGTAATACAATACAAAATACTATACATATAGAATATGGTAAAGATTAGCAACAAAAGATAAAATAATTAAATAAATATACAAACAAAAAAAAGATAAGTACAAGAGTAACTCAAATCATTAACATCAAGAAAGTAATTAATCTAAGTAAGAAACTAACTTGACTAACTAATTAGAAGGTAAGTACTATGTATTTAAAGAAAAAAAAACTCAAAAAGAGATCCTTTATCCATATCCTAGTACACTAAAGTTTTCTATTATAGGTCACGTTCTTGGTAAATTTCATCATAAACATATCATTTTTTATCATTTCTTTCGGTTCTTCTTAGGCAAGCATTTTTTCCTCTTACAGTCTCCAAGTATTACTTTCTCGCATTTTTCACTGGAGTGTTGGGGTGTCACCTTTTAATATGTCTAAATCACCTAAGTCTCGTCTCTCTCAAATTTTCATCAATACCAATCACTTTTAATTTGCCTCTTATCGTTATATTCTTAGCCGTATCTCTTATGGTAAGGTTTCACATCCAACATATCATCCTTATCTCCGTCACCATAAGTTTATTACTTTGCGCTCGTTTGATGGATGAACACTTCATCTCATATAGCATGAACGACTTAATTATTAAGCAATAGAATTTACCTTTAAGCTTAAGTAGTATTTTCTTATCATATAAAACTCAAGCCACTAAGATCTGGTACGGTGGACTATGTATTCATCGATCTCTTAATTGCTTTAGATGATAGACGCTAGGTACTTAAAAGACTCTTTTCATGATATAACTTATGATTCAATCTTTATTTCCACATTAGTAGCCACTATATAGCCATTAAAAGTTACACTCTAAATATCCAATCTTAGTCCTATTCACTTTAAAGCCTTTTGGTTTTAACATATCTCTCAAACATAGCTTGACATTGACACATTCTCTTCTTTCATCCACTAAAGATAATATTATCAGCAAACAAATTACACTAAGACACATCTCCTTGAATAGTTTTTACGAACTCATTCATCATTATTGCTAACAAAACAGTGCTCAACGCGAAGTCTTGGTGTAGCTCAATACTAATAGAAAAACTTCAGTACCTCCACCTATTGTCCTTACTTTTTTTTGAATAAAGGAAAAAAACTTCATTAATCCATAATATCGTTCAACATTACAGCTATGAGAGAGCATTGCCCGCTATAATACTACGGTCAAAGAGAAATGAGCTTGCTCTAGCAAGGTAATGAGCAGCCTTTCATACATATCTCTAATCACTCGTATATAGGTCATAGGAATTCTCTTAATTTTTAAACACCTCCACGTGATATTCCATTAATCTTTTAAAGTGATGTAAAACTTTTGTTATAAACCTTCTTGACATGAAGTCAAATTAGTTTTATGAAATAGGAATAATCTTTCTCACTCTCTTCTCAATTACCATCTCTTACAACTTCATACTGTGAATAAGTAATTTGATATCTCTATAGATGTTATAATTTTAGATGTCTCCTTTGTACTTATACAGAGGGATTAACGTGAGGTTAAATTAAATCAAAGATCATTTCTGTATAAGTTTAAACTTCAAGACTTGTGAATTAGTTTAACAAATGGATTTAAACTTTTATCTTGTTTATTTAGACCTAATTCACTATCAAATTTTTGAGTCATAAGAGGCACTGGCTAGTTGACTATAATCCCTCTTCTAACTTCTTTGATCATTTTTCATCAAACTATGCAAAGGGATGAATCCCTTGACATTTTAAATAACAATCTTTAATTAAACTTGTAAATTAACTAAATTAATTAGATATAACTTATATAGAAACAAAGATTTAAGTTTACGTTTTATTAGATCTAATTAAATCTAAAATTTAACTAGAAAAATTATTAAAAAACAAAATATGATAGATTTTAAATTATAAATTGTGTTAAACTTTAATTTTTACAATTATTCAAAATGTGATTAAATTTAAATTAGTATATTTTAATCTTAAATTTGATAATTTGAAGTCAATTGAAATTCTAATTCGCCCACTCTTTCTTGATTTTATATCATAAATTGTGTTAAACTTTAATTTTTATAATTATTCAAAATTTGATTAAATTTAATTTTGTATATTTTAATCTTAAATTTAATAATTTAAATTCAATTAAAATTCTAATTCACCCACTCTTTCGGAAGAAGTTAGGCCAACCCGGACCTCTTTAGAGGTGTTAATAGGTCAGGTTAGGTCGGGTTGCTTATGAGTTGGGTCAGCCTAGTTCGTGACCTAATGAATAAATAGGTTGACTCGCGACTCAAATCGTTATATATATATATTTTAAAAACCTTTAAAAATAGCGTCATTTTTTATATAATAATCGGGCCAACCATTGTTAATTTGTAACCCATAGCCATATCGATTTGGGCTAAAATTAGGTCGGACCGAACGGACTGGATTTTTTTGACTCCCTAGACCTGCTCCTTGGCATGCGTAGAAAAAGATAATAGTGAATTTTCGAGAATTGAAGTAAAATTCAAAAGAAAAAGAGCTGAAGCAATGCCATATACCATGATTGCCATCAACATCAAATCTTAAACAAAATCTAGTCCAGCACTGGGATGATGTTGTCCAAACGAAGAACAAAGACCACGTGTCCTAGAATTATTTGCGACACACCATCTTGTGTAGGACAGGAATCAAAGTCAAAAAGACAACATCTGCATGTACCTTTCCTACATTACAAGTTAATTGCCTCCTCCAATTTTTCACTTCTTACCATTACCTTTTTTTATTACTCTTTTCTTATTATCAGAAAATGAAATATTCCCAAGCTTTGACACCGTTGACTCTACTTTCTTTTGTAAACCAAAAGTTGACCATCAACTATAGTTTCTCATAGCCTTACTAATGAACCACTCAGGTTGAGTTTCAGCTTTTCCGAGTTACACTTTCGGGTCAAGATTCGACCTTTATACCCCGAACGTTGGTTGAAATTATTGCTCTCTTTTATTAAATATAAATATAAATTATTATTTTTAAAGTGTTCATCAATTTCAGTGAAGAGGAATTAAAGAGAAATTGGGGGGGATAAAAAGTCCCCCTCTTTTCTTTTTCTGGAAAGCCTTTTAACATTCTGAAGATCAAGAGCCGGACGTTAAACTCTTACCATCTTCTCCTAAAATTTTTCTAAAAAATTACAAATACTAGCAGGATTAATCCACATAACTATAATTAGTAGGGTATTATATCATCCTTGATTAGCTTTGATTTGGTTTCCTTCTCAAATCCACCACGACAACACTAACGTTGTCTGAACTGTGCCTAGCCAAAGCCAGTTTCGTCAGCAAAATTGATGCATCCGAGCAGGCTTTGTCGGAACTCTCGGTATCGCCATTAGGTGATCCCGGCGGCGAAGCAGGCTGCTGCGCACGAAGACACGCCCGTACAACCCCACATGCCATGTCGTTTGATACAACGTCCCAAAGGCCATCGCTTGCCAGAATAAGACACTCGTCCTCCTCGGTCCTCTCCGTCACCGTCACCTCCGGCTCCGATATCACGTAAGGCTTCAGGTAATTATCACCTGAACGTATCCAAAAATAAGACCATAAGTTTAGTAATATATCAACTTTGAATAGAATCAGACAAGCTTTGAATGGTTTAGAGTATGGTTTTTACCGATTGCTCGAGACATCGCCAGAACTCCCAAAACTCTAGGTCCATCCCAGTAAATTACTCTACCGCCGGCGTTTTCGATTCTAACCAACTCATCGGACCGATCAGGCTGTAGATCCACACACAAGTAAATAATCACCAACAGGTTCGTGTATCTTAGCTTTAAATAGAATAGTCTACGAAAGTCTTACCTTGTGATCAGAAGACAGCGGAACAGCGGTGCCGTTTCTACAAAGCACTGCACGAGAATCACCGCAGTTGGAAACGACGATCTTATCCGGCGTCACGACGGCTACCACAGCCGTGGATCCGACGGCGTCGCACTGCGGAGTTTGGGGTTCACACTTACAATTCGAGCTCTTGTCTTCGTAGTTCCACTCACAAACTTCCTTGTCCATTCTGTCGAAGCTCCTCTCCATCGTCTTCTTCCAGAGTACACACTCTATGCTCGCAATTTCCTCTCTCACTATCTCATGTAGCCGATCTTTACACTTAAAAGCTACCTGTATGACCAGACCCAGAAACCATATTTTAATCCATAGCTCAAACTAACGAAATTTTAAGAAATTGGGTACGAAGTGTTTTATAAACTTACATGAGAGCAACCGTGTCCATCGAAAACACCAAAGAAGGAAACTTCTTCGCTGATAAACGATGGGTGTATAGAAACTGCATCTTCCATTTCTCTTCTCCGACCACATACAGAAGTCATACCAAATCTAGGAGGCTCCGTTTCACAAGCCTCCAAACATTGCTTTCTCTCCGATTCTACAACTCCACCACCAGCAGCCACATCATCTTCATCTGTTTCACAGGATTTATTACAATCACGCAGAGACACAAAAAGAGAAGCCGACGTCCGAAGAGGGAACAGATCAAGTTTCTTTCTTTTCCGTCCACCTTCCAAAGGAGGCACCACCGCCAAGTCGGCGACGGAACTAAACTGCCGGAGATCAAGTCGCCTCCGCCGTGAGTTTGTTTCCACCACAGCTCCTTCGCTTTCACCAACTACTCCACAACTAGCCATTAATCCTAAAACAAAACTACCAACCCACTACTACTCAAAACTAACAAATTAAATTCTCGGAACGTCCTCTTCCAGACTAAGCACCAGTTTACTATAAACTGATCAGTGATAAGTACTAAACACAAACAACGAAAGAGAGGCAAAGATATATAGAAGTGAGACGTGAGAAGGAGCTCCTCTTAAAAATGTGCGGGCAGGAGATGGGGATGCCCGTAACATTCACGGGCAACGATCCGACATGTCCACTTGCCATGACGTCCAACATCTGAATACAACACAATATCTCCACCGTCCATCTTTCTCACTCCTTGTCATAAACGAACACCTTTTTGTTCTTACTAAACGTGGCCCAATAAGATCTCAACACGAGTCGCCGCAACTATCTTTTTTTGTGACACGCATGTTTGGTGGTCCTTCGGTACCACTCCCCCCGTCACCTCATTTTAAAAACGTAAAAACATTATCTTTTTTCTCTAAATTGTGATGATTTTTATTAGCCTATCTCCACGTGGCGAAAATCATCGGTTCAGACTTCACACGCTCTCTGTTTAATGTACCACTTGTAGCTGTTGATCCAATTCCTTTTAAATTAAAAATATAAATATTTTAACCCCGCAGTATAAGTGAGTTAGTAAGGGACTCTCCTGATTTAAGTGAGATTGTAAGTTCAAAATCTTCTTATGTATACAACCGTTTAAAACTTGAAGTCAAAACTTTACCTCCCGTAAGGAACTTACTCAGCTCAAACAAAAATTAGTCTGAGTGTAAATAACTTAAAGGTGTTTTCTTATAATTGAAACCCACCTAAGACATCTGGTAAGAAAAAATAAATAAATATTTTACATATTTTTAAATCTCTTATCTTTTAATTTAATTATATAATTTGAATTTAGTTCCGGTGAAGTTATGCTTTAGCACTCCAAATCCTCTGTGCCACCTACCCAATACCAACCCTGTGTCACTTCATCCTAGCCATCCATTCATGTGGATCCCACATAAATGGATGTGGAACCCACATGAATGGATGGCTAGGATGGAGTGGCACAAGGTTAGTATTGGGTAGGTGGCACAGAGGATCAAGTCCTATGCTTTAGTCGGGTGTAAGGGTCCACACAACTAGGGAGATTAGGACACATAGTTAACGACTTTTGAACGTAGTTTCTGATTATAGCACAATTATACGAGGTTTGGTAGTTGTAATATCAGGTAGACACGTGGCGGTTATTCTTCGTATTTGTGTTTGACACGTGCCGGAGACTGACGTGGCGATTTAAGCGGTGCATACCCCCCTAACCCGCAACCCCCACTTTCCCTTCTACCTTGCATTGTTCGTCGCTCTTAGACACGTTTCATGAGATAGTTTGCATTATAATTTAGCCGTCCATATTTGGTGGTGGTCTATTTAGGCAACCAAAGATTTGTTTTTTTCAAATAGAGAAAGAAATAAAGTTTTTATTAATCTAATGGGTCTTTTTTATTTTTTGCATTTAAGCTTTTCCTTTACTTGTACGCCAAATGTCAAACTCGCAAGAAAACAACTTAGGAAAGGAGAAAATTAGAAAACGACTTCAATTTGATTAATGATTAGGACACGGTAAGTCGTTTGAGTTTGGTCTTTGTGTAATTTTAAAAGAGAATTAAGAATGATATTAAGTCATTTTTTGAATTTTAGTTTTAATTTATTTGAAATTTGAATATATTTAAAATTTTATCTGATTATTAGATTAATTTTTTAATTTAAATTAAATCTAGATATTTTTCAAAATATATTGACCCATTTTTTCCCCCTAGCTCTCTTTTGTTCCAACGAAGTCACGTCTCAACGCCAAATTCTCTGTACGGTCACGTGTGGGGGTCATGGCTGTCTCTTTGATACGTGGACGCGAGTCATGGACCACCTTCATAGGGGTAGCGGGGTCAGATAATAGTATCTCTTACCAATAAGAACCTGACACGTATAACTATCTAAAGCTGTCAAGCACGACTGTCTCCCATCTTTTCCTTTCTCTTTCTTCCAGTTCCAGCGAGGTGACGTAACGACAATCACTGCCACGTGACGGTGAACGCAGCAATCGGTCAACCGAGTCAGTCACTGACCTAACCTATCTCCTTCTTCAAAGTTCACACACAAGGCCTAGCTTACGTTTTCTATCCCTTGTACGTAACTTACTGCCAAAACAAGGCATTATTAATATTAATATTAATAATTTAATATTCACACGTAATAATTTTTATCCATACTAAATTTAGCAACAAACTCTTATATTTTTATTATATAAATAAGATATTATTATTATATAAACAATCTATTTTTATTGATTATCTGTCGATAAAAAATATTTTATAATCAAATATTAACTTTATGACTTAACTTATGAATATCATAATTTTAAGAGTTTATTTGGTTTTTTAAATAAGAGTAAATTTGTAATTTAACTTTTAAAAGATGGATTTACACATATTTTTAGTAAAAAATAATTATGATGCATATTAACTTTTTTAGATTGATCTTTAGTCGCGAAGATGAATGATTTATATACATATATATAAAAACATATTTATTTTCTCCCATCTGACCGCCGCTGTCGTTGTCTCATTGCACCTCCTCATCATGCCGCCATGCATCGTCAACGTGCCATCGTCCTCAGGTAGCCAACGTCGTCATCTCTGTGCCAATCGAAGGCTACCGTGCGTCGTGCTACCACACCTCGTCACCGCTTATTCTCACCGTCGTCGTCACATCTGCTTTAGATACTATATAATCGTCTCTCGATAAAACACACCTTTTAGCCACTGTCATCCTGACAATATATAGGTTGATTACGTTAATTTGGTTCATTATTAAATTTAAGATGGTGTGTATATGGCACAATTAGCAATTATTAGTTTCACATATGGTGGCGTTTTAAGCAAATAACCTTTTTAGCAAATAAATTTGTTTGGGATGTGATGAGAAATAATCCACCTTCTCCACTTCCGCACGTACTAGATGTGTTTTTCTTCATTATGATCTCCAATTCTAAATGTTGATATAAAAGTGCATAGCCGATACAATCTAGTTGAAATCAACAAGCGAAGAAGATTTAGACAATTTGAACAGTTTGTGATGGCAATGCAAACGATTCAGGTGTATTATGTCCCTCTTTCTAGCTTACAAAAAGATAAGTCAGATTGGTTGGTCGTTTACAAAGTTAAACTTATAGGTGTTTTTGAATCACATGGAAAAGGAGAACAGAAAATTGAAATTGAAGCGTTTCAGGAAGATGTTTTTGAAATAAATGCAAATGTTACATATGATGAGAATGAACCTTTGAACGAACGAAATAATGAATATGTTGAAATTTTATCTGTAGAGGATGAGGAGGGCAAGAGATCTAAAGAGGAGCCTGAGTTTGATTCTAATTCTTTAGAAAAAAAAGATGATGATGATTTTGATTTACAATTAAGTGCTAATAGCGATTACTTTGTCTTTGTAATAGAATATTATATTCAAGAAATCAATTATTTCTTTTTCAATATATTGAGTGAGATGATTAATTGAAATTGTTATATTTATGGAATATTCAATCAAATATGAATTTCAAGTTGAAATATGCTACTAAAGAAAAAACAAGATATAATGCGACCAAAGTTCAGACTACGATTTGGAGCCAGTTACTCTCTAGGTGAAGCATCGCATTCAGCAGCTGGAACCGAATTAGATGCTGTACCTCTAGCTAGTACATTTGCAGATGAGGCATCACACTCTGTACCTGTTACTACACCATCCACCACCCCTATATCGACAAAGATATCAGGGGTAAACGATGCGGATGAAGGAGGAGGCTTCCAACCTGGAGCTGAGGGAGCTGATGGAAAAACTTACACCACAATTGTCATCAATCTGTAAGTAAAATATATGCAACATCATATGTTTATAATTAAGTTATAGGTTTAAATTTTAAAAATGGTATAAAATTAATTGTTTTTATATTAGGTTGATTCTGTCTGGACCGTGTTCAAGAAATATGACATCCAAATTCAAGGAGAAGATTGATCTTGAGGGTTATATATGGAAGAATATCTCTCAGGCGACAAAGGAATTTTACTATTAAGAGTTTGAGGTACAAAAATTTTTTTAATTGATTTTTATACATTAATTAGATAAATATTATTACATTATAAGTACTTATCGTATGTTTTTTCTTTTGTTTCAGAAATAATTTTTTTGAGATTTTGAATTTGACGATTTTATTTATAAAGTATAGGAGAGACGAGCATGTACACATTATCGAGATTTTGTTGGTGCGATACACAAGACTGATGTACGACTACCTTATATTTCTAAACAAATATAGAGTCATTAGCAGCAGTATTGGACATCATTCGAGACAATGTCCATTTGAAAGCGTAAGTCTATCAATAGACGTGGAGGACCGAAGGGAGAGAGTCCTCTTTTGCAAACTGAAGGATCTATTACCCATCAGGAGCATGCAGAGAGACTTGTAGGTATCTACACTTTACATTTATATTCTTTTTTTTTTCCTTTGGTATATTTCAATTTAACTTGACGTGTGAATTTTGGAATGAAAATATGTGTATTATGGTGAATGATAATGTTATAAATGTCTGGTGTCATATATGGTTGTATTGTTGAGTTATTTTCTTTGTTTAACAGGGGGTAAATATCATAAAAATAAAAGAAATTTTGCCGAAATTTTTATAAATTGTAGTTTATTTATAATATTTTATTCTGATACAAGAAAAGTCTATAGACATGAAACCTACACCCCATCAGCTCTTTTTGCACACTCGCATTGAGAAATATGATGGAGTGACTTTCGTCAACACCCGATGTATATAACTAAAAGTATGTGAAATTTATGCTTTAATTTTTTTTGATCAAAAGGAAAATTTATGCATTAATATTAATGCTTAATAATTATCACTTACTAACATAACCATTGCCTTATAATATGACCAAATACAAGAAAACATTCAACGACAGTCTCAGTAGTCTGAAGATGTTCATGACACTCAAACTTATCTTCATGAGTGGGTGATAGGGACAGTCATTGAAGGATATTCGGTTTTGGTTCATTTGCGAATACATGTTATTCGTAAACTTCCACTTCTAGTACAGCAGTATCTAGTAGGTGGTTCGTACCCAATGACGTCTGTGAGCTTCGGAGCACGGTACAAATATTGACAACTCAGTTGCAATAGTTGATGGAGTACTTAGCTCAACTCCGTAATGAAGTGGATGAGTTTATTGGGAGGAGTAGCACCTACTCGTAGCAACCAGAGCATCCGCTGTCACTAAATGAATAATATACTTGTAGTCATTTTGTATAAATTACAAATATATATTATGTACAAAATAATTTTTTATTATCAATTAAGATAATTTTTACTTTATATCATCAATCAACTTTGTTTTAACAAATTAAATGTAGAGACAAATCAAAATATTATCAACAGATAACTCATAGCTGTTTATAACTTATAGATGTTTAAATTATGTATCAATCATAAGCTCATCAAATAAATTTTAATGCCGAGAAATAAAAATAAATAAATTTACCAACAAAAAAATAAAGTTCGTCGATAAAATTCATTCAATTTACCGACGGATAACTAATAACCGTTGGTAATGTTGTCATTAACATACCGACAGAATAAACAATTTTGTCGGTAAGGTTGCCGACAAACAAATCTTGTCTGTTGGTAATTTTACCGACCGAAGACAGCACATAATACAAAATATTTGTCGGTAAATTTGCGACGAACATTCCTTGATTTGTCGGAAATAATTATTTACGGCCGTTTCTCTGACGTCTTAGTCTGTCGGTAAATTTTTTCGCTAACTTAATTTGCCGACAAAATATGTAGATTTTTTGTCGATAATTTGCATCGCTAAGCTTCATTTTCTTGTAGTGTTCTATAATCGCTGGATGTAAAAATTTTAACATTCAACATAATAGAGCTATATATAAAGCACCATAACGAGGAGACGTAGTCATCGATCGAAGTTCATGAAACGTTGAACAAGTAAAACCACGAAAGGCCCACAATCTGAACTTGGCAGCGTAACACTTTATTGCTAATAACTATTGTAAGATTCCTAAGATTTCGAGTGTTCTTAATATTTGACGTTTGCGTACTCAAAGTTGGAAACGAACGGTCCACAATATTTAATCTATACTTCTTGTTAACGGCCGAGGTGATCCACTTGCGGCTTTAATACCTTTTTAGGCCGTGTTTAGCTGACGTAAATTTTTGCTTGAGAAAATAATTGTTTTTAAAATTTATATTATCATATTTGATTTATTTTTTTAATAGTTACGAAAATATAAGAAAAGTAAAAACTTTCTTAATGAAGTTTTACTTGGATTTTAAATTTTATCATCCCTTGGTATTTATAAATTACTTTCCTTATGAATTTAATCTAAAAAATATGCTAGCCAATTCAACATTTATTTTTTTCTCAACTTTACAGCAACTCTTTTATAATTAAAAAAATAATAAGGAATTTAAATAATAATAAAATTAATTATAATAAGTAGAAAAGTAGTAGTAATAATAACAATAATAATAATTAAAAAAAATGTAATTGATAAAAATAATAAATTTTATAACAATAAAATTAATAATAAGTAAAAAATTAATAATATTAAGAATAATAAATTTAATAAGAATAATAAATTTAATAATAATGTACTATTTGTATTTTTATTTTCAATGTTAGAAAAAATTTTGATATTTGATTTGAATTTTAAGATTTATCTTTGTATTCAGTTGAGATTTTTTAGTATTTTTCAATACTATATTTATGATATAACAGTATTATATGATTAGAAAATATCATGAATGAAAAAAATTAACATTATTTAACGATTTCAATTTTTATTCGGTTTGTAGGGATACAATTAAAAACACAAGTTAAAATTAAATTACAATCCATGAAATACTGCTATATACCAAACATTATAATAAGAATCTACCCAACTTTCCTATTAAAATTCTTATAAGTATCCAAACATGTGAATATCTTTACTTTCTATAGATTTATTTTCCAAAGAATCAAATTCTAAATTCACTTTACTTTTCCGCCAACTAGACAGGACTTTAGACTAAAGATCTCTATTCCGATTTGTGGAAGTGATGATAAATTAGTTCGGGTTTAATTCAAATTCATTTAAGATTAATGGCTAAATTTAATTTGATTAAAATAAACTTCAAGTTTAATAAAAATTTCTATATGATTAACTATAACAATTTTTAAAAATTTAAGTTAAATTGATCTAAAATTAATAAATTAAACAAATTTGGTTAAAATTAGGCTCAACTTTAATTAATTAAATTCAAATAGATTTGAGTTAATTTTTTCTAAATATTAAACGGGTTTAATACCAGCTCATTATCTGCTCAAATATATTAGTTAAAGATTAAATATATAAATTAAATATTTTTTTATTGAATAATTATTTAAATAAGTTTCAAATATTTCACAATTTATAAGTTAACCAAATAAACTTAAAGTCTTACAGAACAATAATTATTTATATGAAATTAACACGTTCAATTTTTAGCTATTACATCAATAAATCTAATATTTTTCATATATTAACTCTTACATTATTAATAAATATTCTTTTTCGAACAAATGGTAATATTAAAAACGAACTTGTAAATATCAAATATTTAAGGATTTATTTAAACTTTTGTAAAAATTTTAAAGGATTAATAGATAGGAAATCGATGTACCTTTAGTTGTCTTAGCTCAAAAAACTAATTTAAGGCTATGTTTATTAGGTGGTTTATTAATAAAATGTAATGGAATGTAATATTATTTTATTGTTTGGGAAAATGGTTTATAATGGAATAAAATGAAATTGGATGTAAGAAGAGTGTTTTATATTACATGTCATTTCATTATAACCAGTAAAAATGAATAACTTCCGATTTAGGGGTTTAAGATGAAATGTAAAATGATAAACAACTCTACACTATATTACATTACAAATCTTTCGTCCAAACAATATTTCACTATATTAGATCATAAACCATTTCATTCTTTCCAAATAATTATTTTCTAATATTACATTCATTTATATTTTATTCCATTATAAAACATTCCATTTCATTTCATCTTATTTCATTCCATTATGTTGAAAACCTTACGTCCAACTAAATATAGCCTCAGTAATAAGCCACTTTTATTAAATAACGAGCAGATATTTTGCTTCCTAAATTACTTAAACAAATAAACCTTTTATCAAATTTAGAGAATACATCCTCCTTCCTTCCAAGTCTCTATAACATAGAGGTGAACAGAAAATGGAATGATACCGACATTTTTGATACCGAATTTAGGTATTGGCCGGTACCGATCGGTACCGGCCAATATCTATAATACCAACCAGTATTAGAAATTTTGAAAAATATAGGAACATTTTTTGCAAAATTTTCAAATTTTTTTAAAAAATACTCTCCGGCCTCTCTCTCTCCTTCTCCCATTTTTTTTCAAAGTTTTTATAATTAATTATTTAGTTAAACTTTTATTATAATTTTTTAATTTTAAAATTTAAAATAAAATAAATATTTTTATTACTAACAGTAATTATACAATAAATTATTTTATTTAAAATTCTTTAAATTTATCTTAATCTTTTATATAATATTTATTAATAAAGTATTAATAAAAATATTTTATTTTTTAAAATAAATAATTTAAAATTATTATTTATAAACTAATATTTATTATATTTTTTTTAATTATTAAATCAAAATTTATTTGAAATTTATATATTTGAAAATACTTTTAAATTTAATTATATTTATTAATAATTATTAAATTAATTTTATAAATTAAATTAAATTAAGATATTTATAATTT
>JANZXP010000135.1:95348-117064 GCA_027576715.1 Erythroxylum flavicans
TAAATTTATTTTATTTATATTTTCTTATTTTAATTTAATATTTTATTATTTATAATTTTAAATTTATATGATTAATACTATATTTTTAATTATTTATACAACAATTAATAGTTTATTAAATCAATGAATTTTTTAAGCCATTTCTATCTTTTTTCAACATCCGCAACCGCACTTGCCAAACACCTATTTTCACATTTCAGCAGTTATCAAAATAGCAATCTCAAACACATAAGTACTTATTGAGAATAAGTACTTATCATTTCAACAGGTTGTCAACCGTCACTACTCCCCCAAACCAAGCCCTTGTTCATCATCACTTTTAGTTTTAACTTTTTTAAATTAAATATTTCATGTCTAATTCATTTAAAATTATCGAATAAATTTTAGTTTAATACATTTATGTTTGATAAATTATTTTAAACTTAAATAATGATACGAAGAAATTGAGTTAAATAAATAAAAAATCAATAAATTAAACTACATTTAATTACATTCATATTTAAATTAGACCTTAATTATTTAAGTCAAAATATTGTTGGAATCAGACCTTCTAAATTTTATCCACACATTTATATAAGATTCGTACTAATATATAAACAAAATTAAATAACGCACGATTGAATCAGTCTGACAGAACAAGTTACTGCAACCATTGGAAAATTTTTACCCACCAAAAGAAGGGTGATTGTTAAAGGTTATATATTCTTATTTAAAAATGACCAAGCAATTAGCTGTCAAGTCAAAGCCATTAACCCAAGTTTGCGGGCAGACTTGAAGTTAGAAGGACAACCAGATAATGACAAGTCAGCCTTCCATTAACTAGGTCGGGGAGCTCACAAGAGAAACCAGAAGATATTTTGAATCCCTGATTATGATTGTGCGTGGAAGACTATTATGATATCACGTTTGATAGTGTACCCAAAATAAACAAACAAACATAAAATTGATTTTGGATTCTAACAATCTATTGGACCATTGGTGCATAACAATCGTATATCAATGGTTATATATAATATAGAGATATATACCATTAATGTAAAATTTAACACTTTATAATAATAATAATATCAAATTTAATGTGAAAATTTTAATTCATTTATATAAATTTCACATTCAGCCATTTCTATTGATCTTATTAACTTAGACTTTCATATAAATTTAATTCCTTTACGTTGTCAAAATTTATAAATAAAATATAATTTAAAATATAATAATTTGTGTTAGTTAATGTGAATGAACTTAATTTATATATTGTCCATTATATATAGACACGAGCGCGCGCACTTAGTTAATATAACGAAAAGCCAAATAGATATTTATACCTTTCGACCTAGCAAAAGAAATTGATATAAGAAAAACATCCTCAGTCGGTTCGAATAGTTTAATCGAAAAAATCTTGAACTGTTCAATTTGTTAGTTTTATTTGTTTTAATAATTATTGTTGTTAAAAATTGATCAATTTATTAGTTAATTAGTCAATTTTATAAATTAATAAGTTATTATAAACTAAAATAAATAAATTAATTTTCATTTAACAATTTTTTTTTGAATTCAACTTTAAATTCTTCGATAGATAAGGACAATCTTTTACAATTATATTTCAAATTCTTTAATTTTGTTTAATCTTTAATCGATTTTGTGATGATCTAATTTTAGTTGATCCTTTTAAACTTTAAATCTCTTGTCTTATCGATTTAAATTATGTTCAGTTTTTTAAAACATTGATCATAATTGACTTTGGTAGACTAATCTTGAATTAAAATTAATGGTGAGATTATCTTCTTTATAACTCCACTGACTCTATCTAAAATGTCCCAATTCTCTATAGAAGAAAAGCAATTTTCAAATTATTTAGTAAAAAGGTGTATAATACTATCTTCGACCTTGTCTCCTTCTTAGAAGAAAATGCCTTAGAAAACTGTTAAAGTCTTCATTTCAAGAAAACTATATGAAAAGCTTCAACGAGAGTATCTAATGACGATCAGGAGATTGGAGATTTCGTCATAGCTGGACTTTCTCATGACAATGGATGAGTTCACGAATAAGCAATTCTCAATCCAATCGCGGGTCAATAGGTGATGAGAAAATCTATAAATATTATTTAATTTTAAACTATAATTTGTCGAATTATGAGTTCATCCTTATTAAAAGAAGCCCTAAACCTACTAAGTAATAGAATCGAAATACCAATATGAGAATTATTGTTAACAACTTAACTTAGGTTTTTTAATTTGTTATTATTGATTTTTCAAAATAAAATAATCTAAAATAATTATGTATTTTAAATAATTGTCAAATATATGATAATTTATTAATTAAATATTTAATACATTATTTAATAAATTCAATAATTAACTTAAATAATTGAATTTGATTTGATAGTTCTTGTTGTAAACTAATAAGACTTATTTGGTTCGATGTTAATTAATGAAATGAAATAGAATGGAACGGAACAAAATAATTTATAATGGAATAAAACGTAACATAATGAAAAATTGTTTGAGCGGGATAGAAGGGTTTATGTAATGTAGTGAATTCTTGTTTGAAAAATAGATGGAATATAATGTAACGTATAATAAATAATTATTATATATCTGATATTAAAATAATTGTTGTAAGAAATTTAATGTTATGATTTTAAAACAGAAATCATATCCAATTAAAAAGTCACGGTTGCAACTTGTTTTTTTATATATTTTCTATTTAAAAATAATAAAAATTTTAATAAAGGTTTTTATTTTATTATTAATTATATAAAAATATTATTATTAATTGTTTAATAAATTTTATTCTATTCTCAATGATTTATATTTAAATTTTATTTATATATATTTTTATTTATATACAAATATATACAAACAATTAAAGAATACTTTTTAAATATATATTCTATTTTTTATTAATAAATTTTTTTAATAAATATATATTATTTTTTATTAATAATATAAAAATATTATTGAGAGTGATAAGCTTGTGGACGTAATAAATAAGTTTGGAGAAAAGGGGGATAAAATTAGAAGAAATAATTGATATTAAGAAAAATTATTGAGAGTATATTAGGTAGTGTGTATTTATTAGTTTATGTTCCATCATAAATCTCCTAAATTGAAGGTTTCTTATTTTCACTATTTATGATAGAATGAAACGTAACATGAAACTCTCCATTTCTATCTCATTTTATTTCATTTCATTATAAAACTCTCAACCAAACGATAAAATTGTGTTACGTTTCATCCCGTTTTATTATTAAACTCTCAATCAAACCAAACGTAAAATAGGAGGTTTTCAGTGCAACTACGAAGCGTACTGGGAAATTGAGATCCATCAATGTCTACTGCTCAATCAGAGCTGGTTTGGTTACCAAAAACAGAAAAAGCCTAGCACACTTCTGGCTTTAAGTTAATGGACTTGCAAATGGCTTGAGGCCATAATCCTAGCTGGAAACCAAGTTGTTTTCATGATTTATTCTAGAATTATGGTTCAGGACTCAGGACGGCTTCAGATTATTAAGGGCATGTTTATTTCAATTTTTTGTTTTTATTTTTATATTTCGTAAAAAAATATTTTTTGAATTTTTTGTTTTTATTTTAGTTTCTCCAATTTTTATAAATTATATAATCATAAAAAGAAAATTTTTTCATAATCTAATTTAATATCAACTAGGTATATAAATTAATTATTTAATATTTTAAGGTTAATAAGATTTATTAATAATTTAATTTAATAATATATATTTAATCAATAAAAATTAATTATTAATAAGAATTATGAGTGATTTAATTTAACTTGATATTTTTATTTAATTTTTTATTAAATTAAATAATTATTAATAAATATAATTATCTCGAAAATATATGAATTTTAAATAAAATTTAATTTAATGATTAAAATATATTTAAAATAAATATTAATTTATAAATTAAAAGTTATTTTAAAATATTTATTTTAATAGATAAAATAAATTTATTAATAATTTGTCAATAAATATTATATAAGAGATAAAAACAAATTTATTTAACTACAAATAATTTTTCTAATATGTAATTATTATGAGTGAAAAAATAACTACCTTTATATTAATAATTAGACTAACTTCACAAAATAATACAAAAATTATTTTTATTTAAAAATAAAAAATAAAAAATAAAATTAAATGGCCTAAGTTTAATATCGAATTTTGTTTTTTAAACTTATTTTTAAGATTTTGCCTTTTTTTATTCTTTTATTTTTTCTCGCTTTGAATTTGATTAAGTTTGGTTAAATTGAATCGATTTCTCAATTTCAAAAATGGTCCGAATTCAGTTAAACCGTACTTGAACTATTAATTTCGGTTTGATCAATCTAACCAATAGAGTCTTTTCATAGTACTTTCAAGCAAGGTGAGACAAGTGACTTAGAAAGCGATAGGTGTACACGTAGACGATTCCATAATAAAGTAAAAAAAAAGAAGAAAAACACAATTAATAGAGCAACAATACAAATGTCACTTAGCTTCGGATTACCGGCACTTTTCGGCGAATCACACATCTGTTGCCCATCTCAACGTGGAGACATAAGGTGCCTGATTCCTTTCTTTCGCCCACTCACGTACATTATAAATTGATGTCGGACTATGACATAAAGGTTTATTGGTGGCCTAATTTAATCCAATGAACATTTCGGGCATTTACTACGCTACTATTTAGGTTTTCACGAAACATAATTACCATCTTGAAATTGGATTCCTAATCTCTTGGATTCGAGTTGGCGTTTCTAACATACGATCCAGTTTAACGAAAATTAGAAAAAATTGATGTCATATTATTCGATTTTAAACGAGTAGCTAAGATGATGTTATTTTAATTTTAAATTTAAATTAAAATTTCGAACCTTAATACCATCTCTACTTTTAAGGACTTTACGGTCAGCTGAGCCACTCTTTAGGAGCAAAGGTTATGTAATCTTGTTTAAGCATAACTCCATTAGATCATTAACAACTTTACCATGTTTTAACACTATTCATACGTGAACCGAACCAAACTAAAGATCGAACATCGAAGACCATTTCTAACACAAACATGGCCGTCATGCATTAATGGTATGACAAGGCTAAAACACTTACAAACAAATGCGCCCCAAGACAAGACAGTTTCCACTTTCCCACTCCTACCGTCCCACGCCCAAGCCACATCCACCAACGGTAGATACGTCTTTTGGTGCCTCCTGTTTCCTGGTTTTCTCTCTTCATCGAACTACGACACCATTAAAATCTGTAAAAATCGCCATAGGAGCTTTGTGATTGAGCTCCGAAGGTCTGGGGTTGTGTTCATTGATACAGTTACGTCTTCTTTTCTAAGGGATTTGAAAGGAAACGAAAGGAGGAAATGAGTCAGACTTGTTCGGGGACGAGTCGGGATCAAGTTCAAAAACTGAAATCTCTCTCCGTCCCGAGCACAACTTGCGAGGTATTGGCAGTTATCGCGAGATTCTCCCTCCTTCTGTGTCTAGTTTCCTCCATTTCACTAGCTCTCTACACCTCCTTCTCCGACCGACAACATTGGCTACGTTCCCCGAACATCACCCGGAACTCACTGTATCGTCGCGCCGATGGCCCCACCAACATCTCCCATGTCGTCTTCGGCCTCGGCGGATCCACTGCCACGTGGGACAAGCGGAGTCTGTATAGTTCCGTCTGGTGGTCCCCCAACGTTACTCGCGGTTTCGTCTGGTTAGACACAATCCCCAAAACTACCACTAATATTACATCTCCGAAGCCGCCGTGGCGGGTTTCGTCGCCGGAGTGGAAGCGATTTAGATTTTCGAGCTCGAGATCGGCGGTGAGGATTGCGAGGATTATAACCGATATGTTTAAGCTGGGACTACCCAACGTGAGATGGTTCGTGATGGGCGACGATGATACCGTGTATTTCACTCACAACCTGGTATCGGTGTTAGCGAAGTACGACCACAATCAGATGTGGTATATTGGTGGGAACTCCGAGAGCGTGGAGCAAGATGTGATGCATTCGTACGACATGGCGTTTGGTGGGGGCGGGTTTGCGATCAGCTACCCGCTGGCGGAAAGATTGGTCGCTGTATTCGACGGTTGTCTTGACCGTTACTTTAATTTCTACGGCTCTGATCAGCGTATCTGGGCGTGTATCAGTGAGATAGGTGTACGCCTCACCAGAGAACGTGGCTTCCACCAGGTTTTTTTTTAATTTATCTAAATTTCTGTTTCCGGTTACGTGGTTGACGGTAAGTCGTTTCTGAACTTCCGACCTTGTTTGTCTGGCATCAAGATAAACGCACACGTGTCCTAAATTTTATACAGGGGGCACTTGTACATGTTCCAATTTCATAGGAACGTGTCTTTAAGGAATTGCTCGTAAATCTTTCTTAAATCCAACATTTGCACATGTTCTTGTCAGATACTTTAACAAGGTAGACAAAGTATATCAGACAAAAGATTGTATTAATCTAGTTGTTAAACTTGGTTTAGTTTTTAATCCTACTCGTGGCCACTAAACTCGTAATTTACGATATATCATTGCATTATTGTTTAGAAACGTACTGAACATAATTGTCTTGTCCTTTGGTAAGTATCTGACTATAACATACAACATATATGGTCATAGGCGACGATGGTTGGTCCTACTGTTTGTCCTTTTGTACTATATTGCATTTTCTTATGCTTATAGGAAAAGGGGTCAGCTTGTTTTTGAGGCCATTGAAATGGAACCATACATGTTCCAGTGAGTCAAAAAAGAGATGCAAATGATTAACAGAGGGTCAAATGAGCACTTTCTTTCAAAAGATGGATGGCCTCTCTTTAATTCATATTTATTTGAATAATTTAGTATTTATAAATAACTTTTTCAAGTGTATATTAAATATTATTTTGGATATTTCTTTCAGCTGGACATTAGAGGGAACCCCTATGGTCTACTGGCAGCACACCCATCAGCTCCTCTTGTGTCACTTCACCACCTTGACCATTTGAGCCCATTATTTCCCGACCAGGACAAGTTAGAATCACTCAAGACTCTCACCAAAGCATACCATTTAGATCCGCCCAGAATCCTACAACAGACCTTTTGTCACGACCACAAGCGCCAATGGTCCCTATCAGTATCGTGGGGCTACACGGTCCAGTTATACCCTTTATTGTTGCCAGCCATGGACTTGCAGAAGCCATTCCAGACATTTAAAACTTGGAGAAGCTCGAGCAATGGTCCATTCACATTCAACACCCGACCAATTAGTCCCAACCCCTGTGAACGACCATTTATTTTCATGTTGAATCAAGTTAGTGAAGTGGATGATAGAGGGACATTGACTGGTTATAAGAGGGTTGCTTATACTCCTGAGAAGAAGTGCACTAAAAGTGCAGCTTATACACAAGCACTGTCAATAAGTGGAGCACTTGTGTCCTCAGTTAAGAAGGACCCAGATTATTGGACCAAGGTTAGTACGTACAAGCAATACAAGCATGGCAATTTTAACATACAAGTTCATATATGATATGTTTGTGTATATATATATATGCATGTGTGTGTTAGAAAATCATAACACTCACAAATAATATAAAAGGAGTAAATGTTACACTAGAAATGTGAGAAGTTTAGACTTGTCAATTTAGAGTGGCTTAATGTTAGGATATAAAGAGTAGCATGGTAATAAAATAAAATTTTTATAATAGAAAATATTAATTAATTATTTTTATCTATCATAGATTTCTCTAAGTTTAAAACGACTTTTGTATTATATGAATTGATTAAATTTTGATTATTCAATTACTCTTTAAAACAATTCCAAAATTAAGTTTACTTCTAACCATATATTTTTTGGAAAAGAATAAAGCTTTTCTCATTATAAAAAATCTAGTTCTTTTTGTAATTTGATTTTTATTTTTATTTTCATTGTTATATTCCAAAATTTATTATTTAACTCTTTGTATTTTTTATCATACAATTTTTTTTGTCATATTTTGTTAATTTTTGCTCATTTATATTCTAAAATGACATCACAATAGAATTCAATAATTCTAATACTTTGTTATTTTGGGTAAAATAAACATAAAACTGACAAAATATTGAAGAATTAATTTTGTGATAGCTAAAAGAAGAAGGTTAAACCACATGTTAAAGTGTATTTAGTTTGTGATTATAAAGATTTGTCATGTATTGAGTGCTTAGGGATACCTTCATATTCGATTTCCCTTTCTCGTTTCTCAATTGGGTTTGATCATTCCCCACTTCTATAAGTGGCAAATAATTATGTTTTTGACTCTTTTATGTGTTTTGCAGGATCAGGCACGACGGAGACAGTGCTGTGAGTTGGTACGGGTGGAGAAGAGTATTATGCACATCAGGATTAGAAATTGCAGGCCCTGGGAAACTGTTACTACTTAGCGTCAGGTTAGCGTTGTTGAGTTTTATTTTTCTGTATATATACGAATAGGCTCTATGTTTTTTTTATATAAAATCTTTCTAGTCTGAGGTTAAAGTTGGGTAAAATCTTATTTACTTGAGCTTTTATGAGATGGGATGGGAAGCACAAGTAAAAAATGATTTAGTCAACATAATTATCACAAAAGCTATTAAGAAGGTGATAATGTAATTAAATTCGCCTACAAAATATGACTTCTAAAAGTGAAAATAATGATACCTCACTTTTTGGTACCACTACTACTAAAGTTATGAGTGGAGTGGAGGGAGTGGCAACTTTACTTGGGAGTGATTAAAAGTGGGAACATTTCAAAGCATAATAGATTATGCTCTGAATGTGAAAGAATGAATGCATCACCCGTTACATTTTGGAGATAAACGAGTTTTTATGCCTTGTTAATATGGCTGGTATTCTTGTGTCCAGGTCTAGTCTTTACTTCTCTAATTAATTAAGTCTGAGTGGATCGAAATTTAGATTAGACATGAATTTTATCTTAATTTTTAAGAGTTGAGGAGGAATTAAATTCTGCAATTCGATTTGGGTTGTCAAATGTGTAAAGTGAAAACAATGTTATTTTGATTATCTTTAAATAAAATTAAATTTAATAAAAAAGAAAATAATCAAACCATCTAGATCCAATCGAAATCGAGGTCAAATTATACCAAACCTCTAAATGAATTTTGGCCTATTTATGTTGGAATTTTATAGCACAAGTGCTACAAATTCTATTTGACGCAACAAGTGCTTGGATTTCATGTAAAGAGCGAACCCTCGGCTAAAAGGAGTTCAATGGAACTCATGTAAGCTATAAGTGACTTGACATGACTGTTCCTTAGCTCAAGTGTCTAAAGATAGCTTAAGGTGAGCTTGTGGGAGCTCATTAAAATTAGTTAATAGCTAGAAAGTTGAGATTACCCACCTTATCCTTAGTTCTTGGGAATTGAAGGTAGCTATAAGTGTGTTCACATTAGTTAAGTTAAAAGAGCTAATTAAGGAGTATGAGTTGGAGTTAAAATCCAAAGCTTATTGGGCCGAAATTGGTGGTACACAATGGGTACTATGGTTTACCATGAGTTGTAGCACGCCATAATGCGTCTTCCTATGCATGCACTTAGAGTGCAAGTTTATTGTCTCCATATGAATACATGAATTTAGCCAAGCAAGGTTGAATTTGGCCAATGGAGAAGATTCATCATTTACCTTGCCTGAGAATGAACACATGACACCTTTTTACCAAGGTATGTGTACTTTAGATGAAAGGTTATGTTGTTTCGGTCAATGGTTGTGACCATTCGGCCAAAAAGGAGTTCATGTACAAGAATGAATGGTCATGAGTATATCATTATGACTTTAAGTAAAGATACGTAACTCTTTATTTAAAGGATGTGTCTCTTGTCTAAGAATCACGATGTTTCGCCAAGAGACCTAATTCTTGGAAATGTCGTGACTTTTTGCCAAAGGATGTGTCCCTCGGTCAAGAATCATGATGTTTTGCTAAGAGACATAATTCTTGGAAGAGTCATGATGTTTCTCCAAGAGACATAATTCTTGAAAGTGTTGTGACTCTTCAAAAGCACGTTTTGGTGGCTTATAAAAGAAAATTTCGTAGTTCCTTTGAAAACGTTTTTTCTTTGGCCAAATACTACACTCTTTTCCCTATCTTTGAGCCGAAAACACTAAGTCTTCATACAATGAAACACTCTTCCATAAAATAGTTGTTAAGCTTATTAAGAGCATTGTGGGTGGACCATAAAGATTGTTACTTTCACAAGTTAGCAACTCTTTCAACCTTAAAGCGTTGTGACGAGATCGGTCTACTCCATCTATTCCAACCACGACGAGTTGGATAAGAAGGAGAAGCCCTAGTAGATTTCCACAAGGGAAACAAAACATGAAACATACAAGAAGTTATTCTGCTACATTTCAAGTTAGTATGTCATTCTACCTTTTTTAGTGACATGCGTGGGATCTTTGTATGCTTATGAAATCATGAGATTTCTTGTTTGAGTTATGATCTAAAATCAACAATTTAATATGTAGAGTGGCTAATTGAATTTCAGGTGTATTTGGTTTACTCAGAAAAATAGTAATAAAAATTATAATAAATATTGAAAATATGAAGTATTGCTTTATAAGAGGATATAAAAATATTTTTCATTCAATTATAATATTTTTTCATTTTTTACCTTTTTTGCCCACGAGGTTATTGGTCCCACATGACAATTTCACTTGCTAAAAATAAAGCCACGTGTTAAAGTGAAGAGTTAATGCAAGGACCTATTTTGCAATTTTTATTTACCCGTTTTGTTGAGCACGCGAGTGAGATTGTTTGACCATTTTCTGCTTGAATATCATTAAGAAGATCCTCGCATCTAAGTTTTTTAGGAAGATACGACTCTGAAATTCAAGGGAAATCAGTAGTCGTGTGGAGAAAAGCCACACATCTATGAATGAGTTGGAGCGAGAAGTGAAATGCTTGTAAAGGCAAAACATGTTAGCTTAAAATTGAATTCAGATGATGTAATTGTTTTAAAATTCAAACGAGTAATTAAATTCAAATCATGTCCAATACTTTCCGATATATAAAAGAAAGTCAATCATTTTAATTGAAAATTGGACTTCCAATTTCATCCAATATCAACATTTAGGTCTCAGGTTTGATATCATTGTTACTGTTCTTGTAAGAGTCTAAGAAAATAGGAGGTTTTATCTGCTGAAAGTGTTGCTCGTTGGGCCTTTTCGTTAAAGGTGTTATTTACTGAGTCTCCATTACACGAAAGGTGTTACCCACTGAGCCACCTAAAAAGAGTTCCCCTCGTACTTAAAAAAAAAGTATAGATAAAGGTCATTTTTTATTAGAATACTTAAGTTCAGGATTTATAACTAGTAAATTAATATGTAGAAATGATCATTAACAAATTGTGATTGTGATATATAACTTCGACAACAACATTTAAGTAATATGAATTTCGCTGATACGCGGAATTTGAAGAGGTTTATTAATATACAGCCTTAGTCTTAGCTTTAATTGGTAGAAAAGTTATTTTCAAATGACAATTGTGATATATAAAAAAAAATCCATGATTAGATACAACATCTAGACATGTGTATGGAATTTTTTATTTTCAGCAATGTTAATAAAAAGTTATATATATATAATTAAAAAAGAATTATATCATCTTGAGAGTTTTAAAATATTAGGCGAGAGACATCTTTAATATGTCAATATATTATAATTAAAGCATTCAGTGACCTTTTAAGGAATCAAGTTATTGTTAATAAATACTAAAATTAATTAATCCTTTTTGGGTTGTGAGACTGCGCTAGTGCAAATTCATGCATAATTAGATTACATAATCAGAACTGTGCCCCAATTAAGTAAACGGTTTGAATGGTTCGACACCTGTGCACCGAAAGTAGGGAAGAAAGAGATGGAAAAAACGAAGAAAGAAAGCAAGCAAGCAACCTACGGATGGTGGTCGAAATTGCGTAATGTTCCAGAGATTGGCATTTGATCTACGTTGTCGGCACTTGTGTCCACAGAAATCAAAATTATGGAATTCAATTCAATTACACATAATTTGGCCTTGAGATCATTAAATTACTAAATATCTTTTTACACTTAATCAATTATTTCAATTAAATAAAATAAATTATAATTTTCTTTTATATGAAAAAAGCTTTTTTTTTCATTTTTTAGCTCTAACTTAAAAAGACTGTTTTCAAAAAAAGACAAGATTTATTAAAATAATATTATTTTAAATAATTTAAAGAAGTTTCATGTCACAGTCACCGCCATAACCAAAGCGCGCCCATAGACATAGAATGCTAGCCTCAGTCCCATTGTAATTTGAAAATTGTAGTTGAACGATCTTCTACCCCCACCTCTTAACAGCCTCCTTGGACTAGGAGCTTCAAACCGTATGCTGAGGAGACAAGACTCTGCAAAACCGGTGATGGGGACAGGTGAAGTGATGAAGCACGAATCCTTATCCTACGCCCGATTTTATCGTACGCCCACTTATCAGAACTTTTAAACGTACGCCCTCCAGACCAAGAACAGGAACTGATCCTGTACAGTCGCAGAGATAGCGAGTGATAGAAGCAGGAATCTGCTTGCTTTGTTTGACTCTTTCACCTGAACCCTGCATTTTTTAGTGCCAGGGTAGTCTCGTTATAGCAGGTAAGTTGTTAAAGATATATTTGCGTTTCTGGATTGAGTACGATTAGGGTTAACAGATTTTAGGTATTGTCTTGTTCTTGTTGTTAGATCTGATTTTTTACGGACTTTTGGAGGGTAGTGTTAAGGTTTCATGCATATCCAACTTGGGTCTAGCCTTTTGGTGGGATAAGGATAAGGTTTTGGATTGTATCTATTTAAAGTTGACGGGCTGTTGCTTTCTTGGCGGGTTCTTATCTAGGTCCATGAACTTCTATTGGTAACTACTGCTTTTTTTCTTTCAAGAATCGAACATGGCGAATCGATGGTGGACAGGAAATGTTGCAATGAGAGGTGTTGATTCGTTAGCTTCTTCATCTCTTCACCTGAGAAACCCGGAAGAGGACAGTCCAGTAATTAGCCGAATGGGTTTCAAAAGAGAACAGGATTTTAATGAATCCAACACAAACCCCAACAATGGTGGTAGCCCTAAGACACCCTCTCGAAACCAGAACCAAGATGATCAAGACGACATTAGTCGAGACAACAACCCCCAAGAATCAGGGGAACATACCACAGGTCAAGAAGCTGTTGAGCCGGGTAGTGTCAGCAGTTCTAGGAGGCCCAGAGGCAGACCTCAAGGATCCAAAAACAAGCTGAAACCTCCAATTGTCATCACCAAAGAAAGCCCCAATTCTCTTCACAGCCATGTCCTAGAGATCAGCTCTGGTAGTGACATTGCGGAGTGCATTGCTAATTACGCTCGTCTTCGCCACCGTGGGGTTTCAGTCCTAAGTGGAAGTGGCATAGTGACCGATGTCACTCTTAGACAACCTGCTGCACCTGGTGGAGTAGTCACTATGCATGGAAGATTTGAGATTTTATCACTGTCCGGTTCATTCCTACCGGAACCTTCACCACCGGCAGCGACTAGACTGACCGTGTATTTGTCCGTTGGACAAGGACAAGTCGTCGGAGGGGCTGCGGTAGGGCCGTTGGTGGCGGCAGGTCCAGTACTGATAGTAGCTGCAACATTCAGCAATGCAACTTATGAGAGGTTGCCGCTTGAGGATCAAAAACAGGACGGGGTGCAATTACAACAGCAAGTGGCTAATTCTGGTGGTGATAAAAGCTATAAAGCTGCTACTGGTGGTGGTGGTAATAATTCAGGATCTCAATCTTCTGACCAACATGATTCAAATGCAATGCCTGTGTACAATGTTCCTCCTAATTTGTTGCCTGATGGTCAAGTGCCACCTGAAGTGTTTTGGGGTCCTCCTCCTCGTCCACCGCCATCTTACTGATATATAAAAAGTGGGAATTGGACGAGAATAGAACTAGTTTTGGTTAGCGGACAATATATGTGCAAGCTTAAAAGTTTTCATGTGTTCATAGGAAGGAGGGAAGGAAGATACGAGATTTTGTTACTTTTGTAAAATTTTGCTGTAGCTTCCTGCCATACAGAATTGCCATGGTATTTATAATTTTCTTGGAGTAGGTGTTTGCTGGAAGCCTGTAAGTCTATAAGTGATCATCCTTTTATGAACAATGTTGTATTTCTGATGAAGCAAGTCAAGCAACCGGAACCTTGATTGGATATTTTTAGGCTTCGGTACAAACTTTGGTAGTAGAGTTCGTGCATTTTCAGAAGGTAAAAAAGTTCAGGTCCAATTGGTGGAACTGGAAATAAATATGTCAAATTACGATGGTAATATCGTACTGGACTTGTTATTGGATTAGATTTTGGTGCAATACTATATTAGTATAGATCAATACTTATTATTGTTTTGAGTAATTTTTTAAATTTATTAAATAATCTTTGAATTTTTAAAAATTACAAAATAGTTCATTATTATATTGTGCAGTTATTCTGTCTCTAAAAATTATAATAGTAAATAATAATTACAATTAATATAAAATAATAATAATTTTAAAATATTTTACTTATAAATAATAATCACAATTTATGTGAATAAAGAAAATCATCATATAAATATAAAACTAAAAATAATATACAATATTTAAAATATTACAATTTCATTTTTCATTATATACTAAATGATAATTACATCAAAACATTTAATAAAAAGAATAATAAATATCTTTAACTTTCAAATTATCACAATTTACAATAAAAGTTTATGTTAAAAAAATAACCAAATAGAATTGAAAAATGAAACAAAAATATATATTATTTAATTTACTATTAATTAGATATATTATATTTAATTAATTAAATATAATTATTACTAAAATTATGAATATCTTAATTTAATTTAAATTATAAAATTAATTTAATAATTATTAATAATTATAATTAAATTTAAAAATATTTAAATTTCAAATAAAATTTGATTTAATAATTTAAAATATATAAAATAAATATTAGTTTGTAAATAATAAATAATAAATTATTTATTTAAAAAATAAAATATTTCTATTAATACCTTATTAATAATATTATATAAAATATTAAAAGAAATTCAAATAAAATAATTTATTTTTAAGTTTTATTTAATGTATAATTATTATTAGTAATAAAAATATTTATTTTATTTTAAAAATAAAAATTGAAAAATCATAATAAAAGTTGAACTAAAGAACTAATTAAAAAAACTTTTAAACGCGAGCAATTTTTATAAAACTTTTGAAAATTTTGTAATAAATTCCCATATTTTTTAAAATCTTCATTACCGGTCGATATTATAAAACCATAGGCACCTGCTGATACCAGATGAAACATGTCGGTATCGATTGATATTTACACATGATATATAAGCACCTCTACTTCGTATCGTTCTCCGACAAATACGGTAAGTACTGCCAGGTATTGACTGGTACGGAACGAAATTCAAGACCTTGCTCAATACTCCAAAAATAAAACAATGGTCCACTTAAATTTATAAAATTTTGGTAAAATATATAACCCTTTTATGTAGTTTAAAAAATCTTAGAAAAAACCTCTAATCTTTAAAATTCTAAAAAAAATTCTGGTAATATTTAGTTTTTTAGAAAATTATCTTCTTTTAGACTTCAGATAAAAAATAATGACGAAATATATATAGTATGAATATCAGACACAGACTAATCAAATGTTATTTATACGACGATTCAACACAACTCTTAAACTCAAACCCAAATAATTAAATTTGATTCAAATAAATAATTTTTATAATTATCTTCGATTATTAATTTAAGTCGAATTTAATTCGTTCGGATAGGGTTTAAAAGCTAAGTTGAGTTATTTATATTAGTGATATTTAATTAGTCCATATTTAATATTCATATTACGTGTGTTTTGTTGTTATTTTTTAACCAAAGTCCAAGAGAAAATATTTTTTAGAAAACTAAAAACTAAAAAGAGTTTTTCGATAATTTTAAATATCAAAGGGATTTTTCAAAATTTCTTCAATTATGAGCGAACTTACATGTCTTTTACCCTAATATTTTAATAATTTCAATATAAAAAAAGAAACAAGAATGAGGTCAGCGTATTGTTGTTTAATAAGGATTAATTGTTATTTTAGTTCTTCAATAAAATATGGTGTGTAGAATGAATTCTAGATGTAGTTAATTATAATATAATAAAGTTAAAAGTTAAACCGATATAAAATAATAGTAGAATGTGTAAAATGACCATTTAAGTAAAATTAAAGGTTTAAATTTAACTTTGTTCTCATTTATCATTTTTGTATTGATAATAAGATATGTTGAAATTAACCTTTTCAGATAATTACTTCTTGATAGAGAATGAAATTCTCAATAGAAATATAGAATTCATGAGAGAGAAGCTGTCGGTATTAGTTAGGTTCTACATGATTGTCTCCTTTCTGAAAAAACTTGAAACTTTTAGTTTTGAAAGTTTTCCTGATTTAAGATCTATTAATTGCGAATGATTTTCGAAATTAAGAATTTGTAGATTCAATTATCAGATATTTCGAGTAATGTTAGTGAGTCTATTTTGTTAGTTAAGATGTCCAACTGATATGGTAAGATACCTATAAAATAGTAAATATACTAGTGTGTTTAATATTGATAAATATACAATTTAAATTTTAAACGTAATATTTTTATAATGTTAATACTGTTTTCAATGCTAGTAAATATTTAAATTAAAATTAAATTTTTGTTAAATATATATTACCTTTTCCTTTATCAATGAATTCAAATTCTTTAGATGGACCTTTGTAATATAAGGTTGTTTTTGTTTTCTAACCCACGGCAAGACCAATAAAATTTTGTCAAACATTCATCCTGATATTTGGATATTATTTTCAAATTTTGCATTAAAAACGTAAAGAACCCATCCACGTGAAATCCTCCATCCCCGCCGGCGACCCTGTACCAAAAATTCATAGTTTTTTTCAGTGTTTTCAATTTCGTTTCGTGCTGGCCGAAAAATAGTACGAAGCTACCCTCTTGGGTATCGGTGATTTCGCTTTGTATCATCTTGTACTAGAAGTTTTGAAAATATAGGGATTTTTTGTAAAATTCGGAATTTTTTGTAAAATATAGGGATTTTTTGTAGAATTTCAATTTGAAATTTGGAATTGTTTGTGTGAGTTGATTCAATTTCAATATAATTTCGACATTATCAATTTGGTTAATGCATTGGAAAATTTGGGTAACAAATTAAGAATGTTGATCAAAATTGGTGAAAGAAAAATTGTTAAATCAAAGTTGGAAATTAGGATTTTAGTAACGATATTAATTAAAATTAATTAAGAAAACAAACTAATTATAAGCATTATAAATTGAATTGTATAAGTAAACAAAATACAATAGTTTATTGTTGAATTATGAGATTACATAAAGTAAGTTGTAAACTTATAGTTGTGAGTTATTGATTAAGTTGAATATGTTATAGTTGTGAGTGTATGTATTTAGTTTATGATTGAATGATGTAATTATATAAAATGAGTTATATTATATAATATGCATTAAATCGTTGGTTTTTGACTTATTGGTGAATTGTGTTGGATGGAATTGAATTGTGTATGATATAATCATACAAAATGAGATATATTATATAAGAAAAACATGCGTATTATGTAATTGTGTATGTTAAATACATAAATTGTTGATTTTTGACTTATTGGTAAATTGTGTATGATGTAATCATATAAAATAAGTTATATTATATAAGATGGACATGCATATTGTGTAATTGTGCATGTTGAATACTTAAATTGTTGGTTTTTAACTTATTGGTGAATAGTGTTAGATGAAATTAAATTGTGTATGATGTAATCATACAAAATGAGTTATATTATATAAGATGTATTTATGTAATTGTGAAATTTGAGTTGAAAAATACATATTCGGTGATAGTAGTTGATAATGAAATTGTGTTTTTTATTTTGATATATATCATTATTTATTTTTACAGATAATTAGAAGGAAGTTCAAATACTTCTGATCATTCAACCGCTTTAAGAAGATACAATGATCCAGTTTGGGCTCATGCTGTATTGGTCCCTGATATAAAGAATCATACTATTTTCTTATTTTGTAATAAGCATTTGAAAAGTGGAGGAATCACCAGATTAAAGAAGCATTTAGCTGGAATTAAGGAGATGTGAAACCATGTAAAAAAGTGAGTCATGATGTGAAGTAGCAAATGAAAACTTTGCTTGAAGATTATCAACATGAGAAAGACAAAAAGGAGGGATTGAATTAATAACTTGGTAGTGGAAGTATGTTTGCTAGTGTTCATGATGATAGTGGAAATGTTGAAGGTGGTAGAGTTCATTCCCAACAAAAAGTGAATGTTGCATCTAGACCTAGTGTTAGAAAAAGAAGAAGGCAACTGTCGATTTATTTTACACCAAGAAAAACTCTTGAAACTAAGCCTTCAATTCGTAGTCTCATGTAATCAAGAGAAATGACTCACAATGTAAATATGGCAATGGCTAAATGGTGGAATGATTCAGGTATAACATTTAATGCTTTCCAATCTTATTATTATTAGCTTATAGTGGATGTTATAGCCTCTTACGCTCCAAGATATGAAGCTCCTTTTATTGATGACTACAAAGGTAAACTTTTGAGTAGCTTAGTTTATGAAATTAAAAGTTATTTGGAAGAAAGAAAAATGAATTGAGCTACTTATGGGTGTTCAATCATGTATGATTATTAAACAAATAGGATACATGATCATATTATTAATGTTTTGGTTTATTCTACGAAATGCTCAATTTTTTTGAAGTCTATTAATACATCTGGCCTTGTTAGGAATAATGATACTTTATTTTGAAATATTCGATGAAGTTGTGAATAAAGTATAATGATTCCGCTTATAAAGCGACTGGAAGAAGATTACAAAGCAAGTATAATTATTCTTTTAGACTCCTTATGTTGCACATTGCATTGACTTAATGATGAAAAATATAGGAGATGTTAGATATTTTTCTATTATTGATGAGATTGTGCAGCAAGAAAAAAAGGTCACCAAGTTCATCCATAATCATGCATGAGTCTTGAATTTAATGAGAGGATTTTACCAATGGTCAGAAATTGTGTCGTCCTACTATTACAAGAATTGCAACGAATTTCTTATCAGTCCAATGTTTTGTTATGATGAAGAAAGATTTTAGAAAGATGTTTATAAGTGATAAGTGGATTGCATCTTAGCATGCTAGGTCTAATGCTAGATTGGAGGTTTCTATAATTATACTTAAAGATACTGAATTTTGGTGTCAATGCCAATTTTTCATCCGAGTTTGTAAGCCTTTGGTGAGGGGTGCTTCGTTTGGCTAATAGTGATAAAAGGAAACAATGGATTATTTTTATGATGTCATAGAGAGAGAGAGAAGGAAGCAATCAAGGTCAATATGAAAAATAGGCCTTCTTTATACACACCTTATCTTGCAGTCATCAATGAGAGATGAGAAAGACAACTTTACTCTAAATTTTTTTATAGATGGGGCATTTTCGAATCCTAGTGTCTATTTCAAACCAGGTTTTACAAAAAAAGTTGAAGTTAATATGGGAATGTTATCAACTATTACAACAGTTGTTGCTCATGAGATGATTCAAAATCTCCTAAGCTCACAAATGGAGATTTATAAGTAGTCTATGGAAATTTTGAGATGTCAATTGCTATTTAATAAAAAGCAAAACTTAATCAAGGAATATATTTTTTTCATTTTTATTAGTTGATGAAAATTAATTATCACTTTGTTTTGTTTATAACACTACTTTTGTTGCTTTATGACTTAGAGTTTATTAGTGGGACGAATTCGGAAGTGTTGTTCCAGAATTGCAAAAGTTTGCAATTCGAATTCTAAGTGAATGTGTGAGTGCAACAGACTGGAGCATATTTGAATTCATTCATTCCAAGAAAGGAATAGATTGGAGCACAAAAATTGAATGACTTGGCCTGCGTTTGATACAATTTAAAGCTTTGAAAAAGGTATATTATTATCATTATTAAGTTAGATATTTTAACAATTAAATTTTATTATTTACTAGGACTCTTAATTGAACAAGTAGTTCAGTAGATCCAATTTGCATTAATAATGTTGATCTTTTGGCAGATTAGGTTTCTGAGAAACTGGGTTGATAGATAATAATGACTTAAAAGAGAATCTTGGATGAGAAAATATTGACATGTTATTTGGTGCATTGAATTTGAATGATGATGATGCGACTTCTTTCAATGAAGAGAATTTTGTACCAAATAAGAATTGGGGTCAATGCAGTTATAGCAGGTATCTCCTCTAGACGATTGAATGAAGTTCTAGGTTTTTGTTTCTCTTCTTCTTTTAATTTTGCTAATATTTGATGTATATGTTAAATTTTATATATGCAATGTGACTGTAAATATTTTTGTTTCATGTTTCATTTCTAGTTGGTTATTTTCTCATCACAAACTTTTGTTATAAATTGTAATAGTTAGAGAGTTAATGATATTTATTGTTCTTTTATTAGATATTTTGATGTAATTATTATTTATTATATGATGAAATTTTAATATTTTAAATACTTTGTATTGTTTTTAATTTTATAATTGTATGATGATTAAATGATCTTTTTTCATATTAATTGTGGATATTATTTATATGTGAAATATTTGAAAAATTTTAATAAAAATAAATAATTTGTTATTATTTTAAATTTTATTATTAATATTTTTGAAAACATGGTTGATGTAAAATTATAAAATGTACAGTAATATATGAATAGACTATTTTATAATTTTTTAAAAAATCAATAACTATTTTATAAATTTAAAAAATTGTTTGAAATGGTAATCAAGATTGGCCAATATCGGTACCGGTAAAGAATTTATAATATTATTTTTTCTCCATAGCATTAGCATCACATGTGCTATCTTTTAGCTGCCGTCAATTTTCGTTTGAGTAATTCCTTTGTTTGATTTACTCTTTATAGTTGTTGCTTTAATTAAGGGCTTTTACTAGTTTGTTTGTATTGCTCCTAGAGTTAAGGAGTTTCTTTAGGATCATTACTGTATTTAACGTTTGGTTTATCAGTCAATAAATGTTCAGTTGGTCTTCTAAACTCTTTATGGTATCAGAGCAAATACAACTCTTATGAGTCTGATCCTTTCCCTTCTTCCAACGTACAAACAACCCTCACCATTGCCAATGGCTTCCACTACTTGGCCTACTCTTATCAATGCTGATAATCCAAACACCATCAATCATATTATACAGTATAACCTATCCTCACAGTTGCCTATCAAACTGCAAGGTGGTTTCAATGTCTCTACATGGAAGACTCAATTAACATTCCTTCTCAAAGGTCATGAACTGGTCGGGCATCTTGATGGTTCTACACTTTGCCCCGAGAGGACAATCATTCGCGCCATCACAACTGAAATCAACCTAGCATATCGGCCCTGTTTGGTAAACAACGGATTGAATTAGCTGTTAGCTAATTCTATTAGCGGTTAGCTGATAGCTAATTATATCAGCTGATTTGACCAGTGGATAATATTAGCTATTTATTAAAGATGTTTGGTAAAATTAGCTCTTTAGTATAGCTATTAATGTATAAAATGACTTATGAGGGCATGATTTAAAAACAAAAAAGGGCATGCATATTATATTTCTTTGTATTTGGTTGAATATTCTTATAAGAATTTAGATTTACATATTTAATT
>JANZXP010000136.1:15909-26918 GCA_027576715.1 Erythroxylum flavicans
TATGTCCGGGTATAACATTTGGCTTCTCAAACGTGGCGCTTCCACTTGCTCAACTACTATACCACTTTGACTGGACGCTGCCGGACGGAATGTCGCCGGAGAATTTAGACATGACCGAGAAGTTTGGAGCAACAGTTGGCAGAAAACACAGCTTAATGTTGATTGCCATTCCTACACAGGGTATCTCAGACCAACAAGCGGAGGTTATGGAAATTCTGATATAAGATAATGAATCTGTCAAAATTTTTGTGGTTTGGGTTAACATTAATCCACATATGTCAACTACTAAAATGCAAAAGTGCCCATTTATTATCTATTTAATTCTTATAAAAATGAAAGAGTTCATCTTCAATTGATTTATAAGGTCTAATGCATTCCTCTCAACATCTATTCACAACATTGCAGTATCGGCTAACTCCTTACAGCTTCAGTCCATTGATCTTCGTGCTACATCGATCACTTCCATTCCAATTTACTAGAAGCCATGAGAATAATCAGCTTTGAGCTGAAGAAACATAGTCGATATTTCCATTTAGTTCTTCAAGGAAAAAAGAACAGGTAACCTTTACAGTTAAACAAAATTCCAGACAGCAAGATAAAACCCTATATGACACAATGACAAGGTCTCAGAGGTTGCTGAGGTATCAGCTATGGGTGTAAAGAGAATAAAAAGAGACTCAAATGAGTCAATTCAGCTACTCCGACGCTATCTCATGAAACCTCAAACATGATGTTTTTCTTTCTTCTGCTATCTTGATCTTTTTGAGCCTGAAACATTTACCATATATACTTTCAAGAGAGAACTTCTAAACTTGCTCCTGAGCTTGCCTATAACTGCATTCTCTATCTTTATGTACAGAGAACTACAGAATCAGTACTCAGACTTGAATTTGACCCCAAAATTTGGTCCCGGCTATCTCCTCTGTATTCAGCTTCTGTTATCACCTGCAAGGTTCTTGCGGCTTCACATATCTGGTTAAGTGACTTAAATTCTTCTTCCAAAGGCTTCATCTTTTCTCCAGCAGTGCTTTCGACATTAAGATGAAATGCAGCTACATCCATCCCCTTGTCACTTTCAGAATTACGATCATCCTTGCTAACCCTGGATATGGCTATTTCATCTTCATGAATGATTTTGTTATCCTTCCCCAGACCAACTAATGTTACATTATCAACATCATCAGCAACCATAGGTTCATCTTCTTCTATAGCTTCAAGTTTGAAACTTCTGGTTAAGCTTTGCTCCAGGGATGCAGTTTTATCACACTCCAATTCGGATGCACTAGGAGTGATATTAGAACTGACATACCCAGGAAGAAAACATTGAATGTCAGGCTTTGTGTTTACATCAACCCACTTGTCATCAACCCAGTCTCTAGAAACTCTAACATCCTTCTTCTGGACAGTGAGGATCTTACTTTCACCTGATAAGATAACGGAACATACACATCATATAACCTTATCATTAAGAATCAGGTCAAAACGCTCTAGATCAACACAAAATTGCAAAATCAGAATATGTTGAATAGAGGTATACCTGGGAGGTAAATTTGCAGACTGTTATCTCCAGAGATGCTTACTCCCGAGACAACACCCTCCCACCACCCATCACACCACCATGCATCAACTGCTGCTCCAACATCAAAATCATGGTCATTAATATGCTGTGGAGGTGTTGGACGGATTGTGTGACGACCCCAACATCTCATCCCCAATCTATCAGCAGCCGCTACTTTAGAAACCGGGACCCACTCCTACATACAAAGAAAGCTAACAGTTAATTTCTCTCGAGTTAGAAGCTATAAGAATAAGAAACGCGTTTTACAGATGGGATATCTAATAATGAGCCTTTTTATTTGAACGACCAAATCATGCACATAAAATGGTAAAAATTGACGCTATGTACAAGAGAACATAATCAATTAGTTTCTAATACTTCTTTCACACAGCCTAATCAAGATCCATTCTACAATATATCTCTTATGCACCTACATTATTTCACTAAATTGCAGAGTTTGGTAAATGATGATATATAGTCACCTGCAGATTGCCAGCACCCTCCACATCCAGCAAGTCATCATACTGAACTTTTAGACATTTGGCAGATGCCTGCAAAACCTTACACCTGAACCAGCACCCTCGAATTCCACTATCTTGACATAGTAGCTCTATCTTCTCATCCACCTTGAAAGGCAAAAGAAACTGGGATTGGGGTGCTACAAACTCAACTCCTTGTGTCTTTCTCAACAACCGTATTTTCAGTTTTGGATAAGTTGGTTCATGGTTAGCGATTTGGTGTTCAAGGACTGAATCTCTGGGACCCGAACAACATCCAAGCCCATCATCTCCATCATTACTTCTAAGTCTCTTGCCCCACACTCTCATATAATCATTGCAGGTCAATTCTTCTTTCTCTTCTCTTTGTCTGGGGACTAAAGGTCCAGCCAACAGAGAGAGGAGTGGTTGATTAGAGTAACCACTCAATTTATTAAGAGCAAAAGGCTTTACCTTATTTTCCTTAAATTGCCTACAGCACATGTAAACGTCTGAAATAGAAGTGTGTGGAACAACAGCTTCATATTTCTCATAATGCCTAGGAGTTAAGACTGTTGCAAGACCAGTAACGCAATGAGCACTGATCACTTGGACATTATGTGATCGGAAAACTTCCCTGGGATGTGGATTCAGTTGAGGTATTATATCCTTGACTTCCTGGCCGTAGTGAAACCACCGCACTTTCAACTTCTTCTGTCCCTTCTTGTCTTCATACATGTCCTCCAAGTATGCAAGGTAGTGGTTTTCTTCCTCGGCCATGATAAAAACAAAGGAGTGTACCTGATTATTACGTTAAAAGTAGAAAGGTAATGAAAATCAGGACATCGAAGAATTAAATAAAGTACATCAGTAAAGAAAGATGAATCTTCAACTGAATGTAAACAAAAACCAACACTTACAGCTATGGTAATTCCAGTCTTGCAAAATGCAGTGTAGTGCTTGAGTTGTTTAGTGCAGAACCAAGCAGTACCAGACCACTCCATGTATGAATTATGAACCTTCAACTTCCTTTGGAACTGATATATAGCCCCACGTTTATTTCAAACTAACCATAAAGAAGTATTGCAAATCTAGAAACCATAAATGTAATAAATGCATACCGGTAAATCCGGAACATAGACATCACAAGCACCACCTTCATTTCTTAACACGTCAATAGATCCTGACCCCTGTGCTGAGCTGTTTGTCTCCGAACCTGACATAGAAATTATAATCTTTCTCAGACAGGATAGTAGTTGACAGAAGAAACTTCAAATTCCTTTAAAAGCAATAAAACTACAATTCATATGAAAGGAAAATGTTGACCAGGGAAAAGAAAACATACAAGGAAACTTGATTTAATGAAAATGTTAAACAAAACTCAAGAAAAGAGGGTCATATACCAGATAAGCTCCAAGTTTCTAATCCTAACTACAAAAGGGGAAAAACACTAGGTATGCATATAACATATGCCATTACCATATGTCGCCAATGATAATGCAATTTTTGACAATGTAGTTTTGAACATTTCATACGCTAAAATTTAACAAGTGAACTGCCACATACTCATAGACAAGTGCTAGCATCTGATTCCTCACATGAATTATCAGACAACACTTGTACAACGTACCTTTAGAATGAATAAACAAACACTTTTGGAGTGTAAAAGTCCTGGAACAGATTTTGAAGTGAAATATTCAAATGACTGAAGTCATGCATAAACTACCACTTATATTTGGCCTTCAGCTTCAAATTAGAAGTTGCACAATATAAACTAATTATGTTCCTAAAAATCAATTCACTGAGTAGGAAGTTAGAGATCCATTCCACTTGAAGGTAGTCATCTCTCTATCATCAAATGACCAATGCCGTGATTAATACCTTAGGAAGGCGAGTTTGTACCTGTTCCATAAGGTGTATAGTTCACGCAGACAAGGCTGCACGCAACAGGCATTCATGCATGCAGCGACAAAGAGAGAAATTACTATTATGAACAACATGATTATTCAACAAAGATTCTCAACTGCCTAAGAATAATGTCAGGCCTTTCTTAAAACAAATTTGACAAGTCCTTCCATGTGCGACATTGATATGGAAAAGAATTCCTATATTTTTCAACAAAAAGAACCAGAAATTATGTGATTTTTTAGAATGTGAATAATCCCTCCTCCACGATGCAAAAGGGGCACAATAATCATCGGTTTTGAACAATAGAAGTAAATTTCAACTACACTTTTTCCAACTAAGAAAGAAGGATGCAAAAGTAATTACACCCCACATCTCCCCTGGGCAGTTTTCCCTGCAATATTTTACAAAGAATTAGGCTCTAAATGCAAGAGCTAACTAGACATTCAAATGAAATGCAAGGACAAAATAGGAGAGCAGGTAATTAAGGCTTGATCAGAAGTGTTAGGAGAGTTAGATTGCTATATTATGTTCCATATACAGGAGTACTAACTTTCGTTATTGGTACTAGAATCAAGACTTTTGTACCATGTTGTGAGAAAAAAAAAACACGTGAATACACGAGGTTCACATGGTATAAACTGAAGCAAACAATTTCAGCAACTGCTATTTCCAACCTTATGCTTTCATATGCAAAAGAACAAAGTGAAGTGCTTAACAATAAACATCAATCTCCTCCCACCAATTTTTGGACTCTACTAAATTGCATCATAGAAAAACACCTGAAAACTATTAAGAAAATTTAGTGAGATTTAACATAAATGTACTGTCCAAATGAGGAAAATAGGCAACAGTTAAGTTTACACTAAATAGTGCTGTAAGAACGATATCGCTGAGAAAGAATGCCCCAATCAGTCACATTATATTTAGAAGGTTCATAGTTTTAGTGCCAAGAATTTTAAATGTGAACAACAAACTTATTGGCACCTTAACACTGCACGATGAGCAAATTTATATCGGTTGTTGACAATTCTTTTGAAACCAAAACAAGGTAAAGTCAAATACAGTCAATATCATATACATAACAACATTATTAGTGCAAAAAGGTGCACATGTAGAAGTCTTGATCCACGAGAAAACTGCAATTCATAAGGAATAACTAGTAATTACATACTAGTGATTCATTTCAACTAGCAGACTTTGTGCCAACTGTATGGTATGTAAACGCAAATGATAATCCCGATTAGGAAAGCCTACATTAGGTTTACTAGTTCTTGGATCCAAACGGGACTCCAAAGTGTTGCGAAATATATTGCCTAAGCTATTTGTCTGTATTAGGCTAACTAACTTAAAAAAAAACGATTCCTAACACCAGTAAATGACTAGGTAATAGAACCTAACGTGTAATTCATCCAAAAAGCCAAGACTCTAGATCAAACAAAGCTTTAATATCCGAGAGCCACGGAAAAATGCAGAATATGAGTATCAATGCATGTGTAAACCAAAGTACAATCAAGATCAGCAACTCAAGTTATAATGTTCCAAGATGGACCCGTACATATTAGAATCCTTATGGAAAAATGGACAAATGCAACGTTGACCACATACTTAAACCAGGATGATTCCTAGACATCATTGACGTCAACCAGCGTACAACTTCTCGTCTTGCTCTCCATTTTGTAGATGCATTAATGGATTTATTTGAGCCAAAAAACTGCAAGAACTCATTTGAAACAACAAACGTCATATGCCTTATACTCCTTTCCCTCCCAATAACGGCAAGGACTGAATCCCCAAATTCATTCTTCAAATAATAGTGCACCAAACGACTACCACGCTCAGGACATACAATGTGCTCTTCCCATGCCGAAAAGCCATGATCAATGAGTGGCATGGTGAACATGTAGAGCCCAAAAGAGCTCAAGATAACCAGAGTATTATGACTTCACTTTTTATCACATCCCCTGAAAATTTTCCAATTCAAGCAAATAACCGTCAAATACTTACATAAACAAGAATTAAAAAGCTAAATGCGCCTCATGAAACATAAATCCACTCAAAAAACAAGTGCACGAATTAAAGAGCGCCGGTTAAAACAAAAAACTCACCTTGCCTGATAAACCAGAACAGTTATGAACAGAAACGATAAGCAAACGAACAACTTCTCAAATTTCACAGTCCAAACCAACTAATGAAAAGAGAGAATCAGACCCTTCAGGCCTAAACCCAAATCAAACCTGCCAAGATTACATAGAATGAAGGGTCAGGGACAATGACGTTTCCAGCTCTCACTAAGAAGAATACATGACCAGTCCGCAATAAACAGACTAAGAACAGCTCAGGTTTCTACCGGAAAAAAAAATTTTAACAAGAAAATACTTACACAAGGTGAACAACCCAATCCAAACTTGGAAAGCACAAGAATCCTGTTACAGAGAGAACCCAGTTGCACAAATAAGATATAGTTTGTTCCTTTATGAATATTTAGCCATGCCCATAAAAGCAACAACGGTGAGACTAACAGAGAAAGCAAGGAGAGACAAAAAGGAAGATCAAGAGTCAATGTACAAGAAGACTCGGAGACAATTGGGTGTGACTGCGAATGTGAGAGGATCTAAGAATATTAACATATTTGGGGTTATGGCATGGGACATTACCGTGAAGGCCGACGGGTCGAGTATGTGTGTGTGTGTTTATTGATTTCTATACAAACTCTTGAGCATGTTTATACCACACGTGGCGGATTTGTAATTTCGGTGATGGGACTTCATTGTAGGCCTAGACTAGTTAAAATAATAATTTAATTTTTAAAACAATATACTGAATTTTTAAATAATAATTTAATTTTTAAGGAATTGTCTGAATTTTTAAATAATAATTTAATTTTTTAATAATAATCTGAATTTTTAAATATAATTTAACTTTAAAATAATATAAAAATTCAAACTATTCCATCAAAATTTAGCTGATTGATTAGTTAAACTACAAAGTTATATAATATTTGGTTTGGTCATTTAAAGTCTTAAAAAATACATAACACATAAATTTAAATTATTTAGATAATATTTATCATGAATTGATTCGAACATCTTAATATATAACTTATTTATTAATCCGTAAACCATATTATTGTTAATTATAAAATAATTAGTTTTATCATAAGTTAGAGTTGTGATTTTTACTTACACAAATTATTCAAAAAATAATAATTACAAATTTTACATATGAAAATCTCTACTAATTTGTGAAATATATTATTATTTAAATTTTGATCATAAGAAATATAATTACTTTTATTATAACTTGAAGTTTCTATACTATCTTTTTAATTAACGAATCTTATTTAACTTAAAATTTAAGTCAGAATTTAATTAAGTATTTTTGATACATATAAAAAATTTAATGTTTTAAAAATTAGATCCAAAATTAAACTGATAAGATAAGAAGTTTGAAATTTAAAAGAATCAATTGATATTAAAGCGTTATAAAATATACTAAAAATTAAAAATTTTGAAATATGATTGAAAGAGATTGTTATTAATCGAAGAATTAAAAGTTTAATTGAAAAAAGAGATTATTAAATGAAAATTTAATTAATTAAATTTTGTTTATAAGAACTTATTTATTTACAAAAAATATTTTATTAATTAATAAATTGATCAGTTTTTTAACAACAAGAGTTATTAAAATAAATCTAATCGAAAAGTTGAAAATAGAACTGCAATGTTGGACAATTTAATATTTTTACGACTGAATAGGTTAAATAAAAATTAATTAATTAATTTTAATTTATAAAAATTTATTAATTTACAAAAATAGATAGATTAATTAATAAATTGTTCATTTTTTAACAACAAGAATTATTAAAACAAATTGAACCGAACTCTATTGAACAGTTATCTACCGAAATGGTTAAGCTTTTCAATTATTGTAAAAAGGTATTAAAGTTGATCTTCATTTTACTAAAATAAATATTAACTTCACTTAAAATTTTAGTCAAAACACTATTTTTTTTAAATTTTGAAGTGCATAATCATTAATAGACTAAATTAAGGGAAAATAAAATGGCCATGCCTAATCGCTCGATGGTCAATTTTAGTAATTCATATTTACAACATCCTATTTAACAAACAAAAAAAAAGAAAAAATAATGTGTCATTAGTGAATATCGACAATTATTGATAATATAAATAATAAATATAATTTTATAAAAATTAAAATTACTAATAATATATTTTTTATAAAAATAAAAATTTTCTTATTTAATTACTAATGGAAGAACACAAAACGGTGACGGTAGATTGCAGCTAACCCCCCACATTCTTGCAGCTAACCCCCTACATTCTTGCAGATAAGGTGTCGTGTAGATAAGATCAACCACACCACACAGCTTCCAGCACAAGAGCCTCCTCATTTCATGGCATATGGGATTGGATAATGGTCTTTGTGCTTTAGACACGATCTAGAAAAATGAAGAACTTTACATTTACATTGCGGTTTAACCTCCCACAACGCACCAATTTCACCCACCCAACTGCAAATCTTACAGGTCTCATCCCTCCCAAGAGCACTTCTCATCTAAAGAGTTCAAGTTATCTGCCTACTTTCCCTGCCAAAACTGCAACCTCTGGTGGAAAAACTCTGGTTCATTCTATAATAGATGATGATGAATCCAAGAGTGAATACATGCCTCTAACCTTTGAGCTCAAACCCAGATGGGAAAGTTTCTCAAAAAGAGATATTTCTCAAGTTTCTCCAAATGGGCATCTGAGGTTTCTGATGTTGGGAGGTGCTTCTTTGGGACTGTTTTTACTCGCGATGGGGATGGTTGATCAAAAGGCGTTGGCTTTGGGTCCTGAAGGGCCATTGATGGAGGAGTTCTGGGACAATGTGAGGAGATATGCTCTGTATGCACTGACAGTAAGTACTGGTGCCCTTTACACGATTCTCCAACCCATAGTAGAACTGCTCAAGAACCCCATATCAGCAATACTCGTACTTGTTATCTTTGGGGGCAGTTTGTACATAGTTTCTCAGGTGCTATATGCCATGGTCGGCGTATCCGAATTTAGTTATGATTATGGATATTAGGTTGGAAATGTAAGATTTCTTGACATGATGATCTTTCTCTTCCTAATGAGTTAGCATGAGCATAATGGTTTAATGGCTGCTATGTCTTGAGAATTTATCTTTTATTTTCCTTTTAGTACAGACAGCTTCTTTTAGGAACTGGGAATTACCTGAAATTGATACTATGCACGCGAACGATCATGATTTGGTGCTAACTGCTAATCTGTTACGATTAGAAATTTTAGGCCGGACTCAATTTCGGTCCAAATCTCAAATTTCGATTCAAATTTTGATTGAACAGACTTTTCGGTCTGATACAAAGCCGGGTCAGGCTCGGTGAGAATGCCAAACCTTTCTACCCCAAAGCTCCTTCATTAGTTCAGAGATACTACACGAACATAGAATAGAATAAGACAAAGCATTATAGTTCAGATGTTAAGTGTTCAGTTCGGTCATATATCTGTAGACAACAAAAGTTGGCACAATATACAATCAAACCACGCATGGATTTCCCGGAGTAAGTAGCTTTTGAGCTCCTGGATTTGTGCAGTTCTTGGTTTGGCAGGTTGCTTCAGCAACAAGTTACAGAGGTGACCGATCATGGATAAGGAAAAGTATTAGCATGCTGAAAGGAGAGGGTCTCTCCAGGGCCAAGAGCACCACCATCATTGACAAGGCAATCATCATAGTAGACTCTTTTAAAGACACTGGGATTGATCAATCGGGCTGAGCTGAACCATCCACAACTGACATGAATGTTAGACATGCAACAACCCGAGACGCACACGTTCAGGATTTGAACAGTGTACGATGGGATTCCATTGGGAAGTGGGGATGTTGCTCCTTGGAAGATTGCTATATCATCCTTTGAGCAAGCTGTACCAATGCGGTTTGCGTCTCCATAATCTGTTTCCAGAGCACAGATTCATAACTCCTCAGTGTCAAAATCAAAGAATGAACCCCTGACCTGAACATTCAGTTTCAGGGTTAATTAAGAGACCTTAACAAACTGAACTCATACTAGGCCTAAAATCATCATCAAGGCTACTTCTAACTCCATTTATCTGGTAAAGAGCACACTCAGACATGGATGGTAAAGGTTGCAGTTGTGGATAACAAGCACTAAGAGTAGTGATGTTTTCAATTTACCAGTAAACTGTAGAAGCTTTCTGGTTAACGGAGTGGCGTTTTCTTTGGAAAAGACTAGTGGTCTTTCAATGCTGGTATCTTGCCTAGCAGCAGATTTGCCATGAAACATCTCCATCACTGCACTTGTTAGTAATAACTTGTGAATTTAATTCACACTTTCCATATTAAAATCCAAAACATCTTCTGCTATGAAACACAAGTCCACCGGAAATGCCACTTAATTAAAAAGGAGGAAACTTCAGTAACCTAGAAGTTATTTATAAGAAAGCATATATAGCTTAGCTAGGTTGTGTGCATGCATGGTCACGTTAAGCATCAATGCAGGAACAATCGCCAATCTGCAGATAACACATATCTTTTGCAATTTTTGCTTTTTCTATGAACATATGGATGCTTTTATTGCATCGTAAGAACTTCCACCAGAACTTGAATCTTCTCCAGATCTTGAAATGCATTGTTCTACTCATCTTTGTAATGTAAATCTCTGCAGATGTTTATGTATTTGACAGACTTATATCTCACGAAAAATAGAAACAGCAGAGGGAGATGTGTATAATACCGAGAATTAGAGTTAGCAGAGAACTGATAAGCATGATCGTTACCACTGGAAGAAGAATACTATCATGAAGACATCTCCAACATCTAGCCATCGTCACCCTCCTGGAATTTATATCTTTTAATAAACCTAGAGAAAGATAGTTCACAACAAATAAGCGACAATGTACACCTGCATGAACAGAACAAGGAGTTAAAGAACAAAAATCTGCAGAACTTTGAAGGTGGAATATAGTACTACTGTGCTAATACTACTGCTAAGACACAAGCGTGGGGTTTAGATTTGCTCCGAGAGT
>JANZXP010000137.1:3263-14259 GCA_027576715.1 Erythroxylum flavicans
AATTTAATCCATCAATCTAAAAAAAAATTTTCTACCCCTCAAAAACTTTATAATTAAAGCCTAATCACAATAAAAAAATAAAATAATCCCAAACATATTGAAGAAGAAATCGGGGTCCAACAGGTTGAATATGATAAGAGATTATCGTGTAGTGGAATTCTATCTAGGGTTTGTTTGAGTCAGTCACATTTTTTGAGTCATAACTCAGCCTACAGACGTCCAAATTATGTGATTTTAGTTGCATATGAAACTTAAGACATAGAAATAAAAATATATAGAAGAGACTCTAACTTAATTCTAGCTTTATGATGTTGGCAATTAGGATAGAAAATGGTAACCTGATGTTGCTCATGTTTTGAAGCAGTGTTTGATATTTGGTCTATAGCTCATATGTTAGAAGTTCAAATGGCCTAATCTTTGGTTTTTTGGAAGCTAGAGACATATATCCTGTCTCTTGAATTGTTAAGGGATTAAAGTGTTAGATTACTGAGTCTTATAAGTTGCGTCATATAGAATGAATTTGGTACATTTATGACATGATTTTATAATTGCATTCATATGCATAATATTAGCATACACACATGAATTGTGAGTTGGACAAATTGCACTCAATTGACATATTCTAAAGTACGAAACTAAAATGAATGTGACATGAATGTGCATTTTCAATGTCTTGTACTTTGGTTTACCAATAACAAGAATTGATGGATTACAATCAGCCATTTGGAATTAATTGTTACAATTGAGAGATTGATGAGTTAATATGTACATTTAGCTTAGGAAAAATGTCAAGTGACAAGATAAGTTGACACATGGCAATATAGGATGACTAGGCCTATGAAATAAGTGACACATGGAAGTAGAATTGAATGACAAATGACTTAGAGATTAAGTGAAAAATGACTTAGGGATTGAGTGACAAATGACAGAACAGTTGAGTGACATTTGGCAGTGTATAAAGAGGACAGGTGGCTTGCATACACATGTGACGAGTGTCATTGTAGAGTAATGAAACCTTGCATCTAATGAATTAAACTATTGCAGAAGATTGTTTCAACTCTGCATTTGCTGTCTTCTTTCTTCTTCTCCTCCCTCTCAGCATCGAGAACTCACTTCTTCCTTATAGCTTTCAACTTTGGCCTGAGTTTTGTCCATTGTCACCTTATACTTGAGATGGACTTGCATGCATGGAAGGCTAGGTTAGCTTGATAATTGAGGAGGCAATTGAGCTGATCAAGTAAAATAGTGATCTTTTTGTGATATATGTTAATAGAACTTAATGATGACTGAATTGGAGATGGATTGATCGCGATATTGGAGTTAAATGAGTGCTGGAAAAATGATGCATGAATGGTAATTTTTCTTTTGTTTTTTATGTATGAAAAACAATAGGTTATAGGTTGTTATATGGGTGAATTAGGTTGAGGTTTGAAGTATAAATGAAGGTAAATTCATACTAAAGATAGGTGTTATTGAAGTGTTCTTGAGTTTGGAAAAGTTATGACTACATGTATGATGTTATAAAATGAATGGTGAAGAAACAAATGAGCAGAGTTTGGTGAGATTTATGTAACCAAGATGGAAGCTATATTAATATGCATTGAAGTAGCTTTTGAGAATATGAATTCTAGAAAATTTGAATTGTTAATGATGATCCTAAGTAGATGAAATTCGTGGAGAATTGAGGGAAATTGGATTGTTCACTTAGGGGCACTCATCCCACGATTGTGGGAAGGTCCTCCATGATCATGGCAAGGCTTTGAAATGATAATCTCAGTTTTGTGTGTTTGTTAAGCCAACTGAGGATAAGTTACTCCAAATTGGTGTATTTGGACTTAATTAAGGCTAAGAAAAGACCTAGTATGTTGCTTGATTAATTGATCAAGAGCTTGATAAGTTTAGATTGTTAATTGGTATCATAACTCAAAGAATGGATTGTTTTGATATCAATGTATCCAAATATGGAAATTATGAATTGCCATAAGAGTTAAGGTGTTCTTATGAATGCAAATATGATCCAAAGGATATGAGTAATGTATACTAGGTATAAATGAATGAGAATTGGTAAATTGTGTGAAGATATATTGCTAGAAAGGTTTGGTGAATCTGTGAATAATGAAATGGGAATAAATCAAGCTTACTCAAGGTATAAACCTAATTGCAAAATAGTAGCACACAAGCTATAATATTTCAATGGTCAAGATCTTTGTATATTAATACATACCCAGAAGGTCAATTAAGTATGCATTGAAACATGATATATATACATGTGAATGATTAAATAATCATATGACTGACAACTTAATGATGTGTGAAATATGTGTGTATTACATAAAGATAGATACACAAGTTGATTGTCAACATTCAGACATTACCGGATCATCAAGGCAATAGCTTATTTGGAGCGTACTGTGAGTTAACTTAGATGTTTCTCACTATAATTGAATTGTTTTTAGTTAACTTTCAGTTAATGTACTGTTACTTATGTGATTACTATGATTCTGGACATTGTTGATCTCAGGAGTTTGATACTTAGGATTGTACATGGAAGTATTTTCAAATTGTATGTGTACTCAACTGAATGTTGAATGTTGGACTCAAGTTTGAAGAATGTGATAAATGACATGAGCATATTGAATGAAAAGTATTGATAGCATATTATGTGAATTGATGTATTCCATTACATTGATATGTATGATCAGATAAAGGAGTTATGACCAGAGTGACCAATATGAAAAAGAACTTTAAGCTTAGGATTTATGCATAAAGAGTCACATGCTCATTTAATAATGAGCCCAGCATCCACAAAGGATACGGGACAGTAAATGAAATGAGCCCATTATCTACAATAGATATGAGACAGTAAATAGGCGCTCAGTCACAATAATGTAAAATAAAAATAGAGTCATATGTGCATTTACGTATATATAACTTTACATGTATCATATGAATGATTGGGATGAATTAATGGATTGTTCTGAAATAGTATTATGAAATGTCTGTATATATGTTATACTTGTACTTGATGAAATATGAAAAATATGATATAGGATTTGATGTTGAATGATGTGTTAGACTTCTTGAAATTGGTTATATACTTGACTTTGTGTTTTGACAGGAGTGAGCACATCGATGATGGTTTATTCACTGAGTTCACAAATTCATCAAAATTGCAACATTATTTTTTAAGTTCAGAAGAGATCTAGCTAGTTTAGTTGGAGTATAGCTACTGGATTTGTACATAAGCTAGTGGTTGGGATCAATTTTTCCTGTAGATGTCTATAATCATTATTCATCAAGAATAACATTTTTCAACTACTGTATAATGGACATGTAAATTTTGAAACGTAATGACATTTATGACTGGATATGTTTGTTAATGAAATGGATAAAATGAATATTGGTTTACTTATGATATGTGTGATGCCTTAAAATGTGTTAATGCAATTGTCCTAATGTGCCATTCCCGTAGGGTATGTTCTTGAATATCCTTTGGTATGTCAGGCATATGCTTTATGAGAGTGATATGTTGCAACTTCGCTAATTTTAAGGTTTGGGACTCCACTTAGCTGATTTCTGTATTAATTTATGTACATTTGAATGTGTAAAAAGATTCATTTGGATGTCGAATGGTTGTTGGGATGATACTTTGTGCTATTTTGGTGTTATCTTGTATAGAATTTGTTGAATATGACAAGAGATTATCGTGTAGTGGAATTCTGTTTAGGGTTTATCTAAGTCAGTCACATTTTTTGAGTTATAACTCAGCCTACAAACCTCTAAATTGTGTGATTTTAGTTGAAAATGAAACCTAAGATACAGAAATGAAAATATTGAGAAGAGACTTTGACTTAATTCTCGCTTTATGATGTTGACAATTGGGATAGAAAATAGTAACCTGATGCTGCCCTTGATTTGGAGCAGTATGTGATATTTGGTCTATAGCTCATGTGTTAGAAGTTCAAATGGCCTGATCTTTGGTGTTTTGGAAACTAGAGACACATATTGACAAATGTACAAAAGACCACGAAACCCTGTTCTGACTTTTTCTATAAAAATATTAAGGAACAACTAGACTCTGTCATCTGATTTGTTCCTGGACTGATAATTTGCCTATTTTAAAACCACTTTAGGGTTTAGCTCAAATTGTACTGTTTTGAGTTTGTTTTCATTTCTAATTTTTTCCGAATCTTATCTAAACCTTTTTGAATGTGTATGAAACTTTTCAAAAACCTAGAAATAAATAAAATAGGACTTAACACTTATGAATTGGGAGACCGAATATTGGAATATAAAATTGAGCATAATGTATTCCAATGAAAATTTACATGTACTTAAATTATTTGTATGCATATTCACTACTTATATGTGTATAGTATGATTATAAAAGTGTGATTTTGATACCCTTCTAATGGTGTTAAGCCATGAATTACATGTATGAACACAAATATAGATTTTATGACTTAAAATGTATATCATATGACTTGTCAATATATGAATTATGAAATTGGAAAATGGTTAAAGAAAGTATTACAGTGTCTGCTTTATTGTCTTGGTAGTGGATAGATAGACATGCCTATAGGGTTACAATGCAGCTGCTATAGTTTGACATCACTAATGTCTACAGTTTGATACCTTCGGGTATCCACAGTTTAATACCTTCAGGTATCTACAGGTTGATTCCTTTGGGTATCCACAGTTTGATATCTTCGGATATCTACAGAACTCGTTATCTATACCCAAAGAAATGTGCAGCTTAACACAGAAAGGAAACTTAACAATCGTAAATAAGAAATACAACATGACAACATTAATAATTCATATTGATGTGCATTTGTATTGGTTGTAATGATGTGCAATTATATTGATAATTTGTATCAATGAGCATTGAATATTAATATTTGGCTTATAAATGTGCATTTTCAGTATATGGATAATATGTTGAAACATATTTGCATTATGTACTTTGCTTAAGTATACCACAATTGTTTACATGAGTATTGAATATCAATGTTTAGTTCATGAATGTGAATTTATGATATATGAGTTTTGATATTTCTAAATGTGTGTGTTTAGTGGATGGCTGTTGTGAGTGGTCTTCCAAACTAAGTATTTTCCCCGCTAAGCTTTCAAGTTTAGCACGGGTGTTAATCCGTGTAAGTCCAAGTCATAAGAGTGAGGTACAGGGAACATCTGCAGGGACCAAGGCTAACAGATAGAAGAAAAAGTACTTTTGGAATGTGTTTTTAGTTACAAATGATTGCAAATGTAATAAAAAAGGAAATTGTTGTTTTCTTTTCGATTACCACGTAAATATAAAGATTATTACTACTATTAAGTGATAATATTATGCATTGGGGAGTTTTGTAATGTGTATATGTATAGCATTGAATATAATTGTATACCTTGAATGCGTGTATAGGAATTTGGTTGCTATTTGTGTGGATAGTTATAGGTTCCGTATAGGGGGTGTTACAAATGAAGTGGACCTCCATATAGATTAATTGGTCAGTACTATATAGTGTTTAGATAATAAAAAGTTATTATCAAAACCAATCACAACTTTTTCATGCCAAAATTTGACAGCTCGAGTCAAGTGCACTGTAAAATTTACCTGACTTTGCACATTAAAATTTATAGTTATCGTGAGTCAGGATTAAATCGTTAGGGAATGTTCAATTAATTTCCGTAATGAAATTAATTAATATAAGGAAAATATAAAAGGGGGGTTTTTAGATTTTTAGTAGTTTAGAAAATAAAATAAAAGTAAACTATCGAAAACAAATTAAATCAAGAATGATTAAAGAGTTGAATATGAGTAAGGTCTAGTTCTAGGGTCAATCTTGGTCTAAACACAATCAAGCATATTCCATCATCCTAACATCTTTACACCTCTCTTCGGACTATTGATCTGAGACTAACAGTATGCTCTATTAATCCTAGTTTTCCTTTATATTAGGTTTAATTAAGATACGATAGTTAATTAAACCTAACTATCGAATAACCTAGGGTATGATCTCTATATTCAATTTAGCAGTAGCATTATGAAGTGGAAAACGATCAATATAGGCAGTAACCTCACACGTTCGGGTTATCTAACCTAAGTTACGTTGTTCCTAACAATACGAGATCATTAGATGCTACTAACAAACAATAAATGTAATAATTACTAATTAAATTTAACATTATAACAATAGGTTCGAAATAGAACAATCAAAATAACATATTCAGATCATCTATCCAAAACCGATTCAATCAACACAAACAACACAACAATCTGAAAAGAGATTGTAATGTTAATATAATGAAATAGCTTAACCGTGACTTGGCTTCAATATCCCCGTTGAACCGACATCGAAAAGTTAGCCTTCCATCTCTGTCTTCAAGCTTTCACCATCGGTCATCCTCTTTATTGCCATTTTCGATGTTGAAGATAAAAAAAAACGAAAAGAAATGAGAAAAAATGTCAGCTAGGTTATGTCGTGAATATCTCCTCTTTCTACCATCATTTAACATTTCCCTTTATAGAATAAAACTAGGTTTAAACGAGAGACCCTGGCTAATTATGGGACACCTAGCCCTTCTTACGACTGTAAGTGGCCTCTCACGGGTATGAGAATATCTCACAAGTGTGACTTAACATGTCATACAGGGGACTAGCTTCTCACGACTGTGAGAAGCATGGCTTGCATGGGTGCTGTCCTTGAGAAGAATGCATAGGAACTAGATGGAATGAGAATACGTGGGCGTTGGTGTGAGAAGGACCATAAGAAGCAGTTGGTTGGATGAGAGGCATGCATGTTTGGGAGCTGTCATCATGAGAGCATGACAGTTACATGGGACTGTCAAGAAGCATGAGAACATGGGATAAGAGCTGGCAACAAAGAAGTATGGCATCTGACATCACCGTGAGAAATGGGCTGTCAAAAAGCATAAATGTGTATGAGAAAGTCTCACGCCTATGCAACTGGTTGTCACAGTCTTGAGACTCCACTCACAATTATGACAATTTTCCAGCAGGCCGTGAGTGGCTTTCGACCTTGGTTCTTTACATTTTGTCTCTTCTTCTTTCAATCTCTTCTTCTTCTTGCTCTATAAATCAATATAGTATGGTCGTTAAGAAGATGAATTCAGTGAACATGCTTTCGGGGTCACTTTAGCTCCTTTACTTTCAAAATGTACCTAAGATCAACTATGAGCTAAAGTGAGTATCCTAAGCATTTCTAAGACATTAATCACTAAGTGTAGTAGATCAAATGAATCAACATTTAAGCACATATCAGTTTATTAGTCGTATAAAAATCTTTCAATATTCCAAGTGATTATAGACATAATGATGAGTTCAAGAGCTTGAAACCTCTTGACCTACTCTTTCTATTTGATGCCCTTTTATTTTTTATAATGAATCTTGTATTCTTATTAGCTTCCAGAATAACCTCAGCCTAAGTAGATATAGGTGAAGAAAATTTATGACCGCTTCGAGCGTTATCTTCTCCTTCCTTATCCTTAGATAGACTGCATGCATCCGGAATGTCTTCCTCTACTATTTGCACTGGCCCACCACATTTTCCTCTCTATCTTCATATCTTCCTTAAGGCACTTCATCCATTTCCTTACTAACTTCATTTATGTGGCTTTCTTTAAGATATACTATAGTGTGACTTTCCTTTTCCTTTTGCACACTACTCCCCCAAGACCTAGTCATAATATTCATCTTATCCTTTGGGCTAGCCTTATACATATTAACCAATTGGCTATTCTCAGTGGGATTATCAGTTTCCATGAATTCTACATAATCAACTTTAACAAACCTTTTACCATTATCTGCTCATTTTGCCTTTGATCCTTGAGGGTTTCTATTAATAGACCATACTGACTGTTTCTTCTATAAGTTTATCATTATCACCTAGTATCAAAACGGGAAGCAACTATTTTCCATATCTATGCTCATATAAATTTTGATATACTAACTTTCCTTAGATAGAGTGTGTATATTTAATAGTATTTTATAGTTCCACCATTTTTATCCCTTATAACTTGTCTCCAACTAACGTTAAGGTAAATTGTTGCAAGGTGAGGAACTGAAGCTGAAGGAGAATTAGGAAAGTGCCTAGAAGGATTAAAAGGCAAGGACGAAAAGGATAATTCATTTATAGATGTTAGGCTTTTTTTTAGCAACATCAGAAGCCATAAACTATAAGAGAAAAAATTCAACATAAACATTAGGAAATTTCAAAAATATGTTACTAGAAATATAAATGAGAGAACAAAAGCAAGAAATAAGGTAAGAGAAATGACAAGTTTACCCTTAAAAATTAAGGTCAAAATCAGGAAAGGTTTTTTTCCTTTTGACAAGCCAGACAAAGATGGTTCTAACAAAAGGGAGGAAAAGTAAGATTTAAGCAAGGAGAAAACCAAAAGGAAGGGAAGAAAAACAAGTTGCAGATATAAAGGATTTAGTTGCATCCCTCTTTTAAAAACATCTTTAGAAGATTTTTAAAGACTCTTCTTATTAAAGTAAAATATTGTCATATTTTTACGTTTATTTTCATATTTTTATTTATACATGAATAATTTTAATTTGATCACTTTGAGGTATAGACTTGGAACAACTAGTAAAGTTATTCCTTTATAACTAGAAAGTCACAGGTTCGAAAGGCTGCATATAATTGATGACCCTCCCCCAACCATCGTAAAGTGAGGAGCCTTGTACACTAGGGTTTGCCCTTTGAATTATTTTTTCTCCATTTCTAATCTAATTTACCATAGCCTCTACTTGAGATGGAGATGGATATAAGGATGGAGACAAAAATCAAAGGGCAAATTGGATTGAAGACGGAGATAAAAGTAAGCAAGGAGGAATAATAATAGAATAAGCACACTACTCAATTAGGAAGGTGATTTGAAATCTAGCCAAACAGATTTAAAGGTGGCAGAAATTAATCTCTTCAAGAATACAATTAGGACCACAGCTTCGAGTAGGCCAACTCTCCAGATGCTTAAAACATTTATAAGTAACTAATTCGTAGATGAGGAGATCCAAATCCCAGTGAACCCTATAAGTTAAAAAGAAAATGAGAAGGTTGTCTTTGAAATGAGCCCTAATAGTGACCTAGAACTTAATGGTTTTAATGGCTAATTCTATCGAAAGGCTTGGCCCCTTGTTAACCACCTTGTAGTGGAGGAATACAAGAGTTTTTTTTGACAAGGTAAGATTTTAAAAAAGATTAACAAGGCCTTTCTATACCTTATACCTAAAATCCCCAACCTAAAGTCTTTCAATAACTTTAGATCTATTACATATTGTAACTTCCTGTATAAAATTATGGCTAAAATTATTGCAAATAAGATGAAGAGTATATTAAAGTCTATTATTACTAACTCTGGAGGAGCTTTCCCAAAAGGAAGAATGATAGGGGAAATGTGCTTATTGCATAAGAAATTATTAAAAGCTATGCAAAAAGAGACGACCTTAAGAATTGTGCAATCAAAATTGATTTTTAACTAGAAATTTTTAGGTTTCCTAATAAGTTTTGAGACTAGATAAAGTTGTATGCCAATTCTACTTCCTTTAATGTGTTAATTAATGGGAGCCCTCGATGATTTTTCAAAAGTGTCAGGGGTTGAAACAAGCCACTCCAATGTCTCCATATCTATTTATCTTTTATATGGAAGTCTTCACTAGGCTAATAAATAATGAAGTGAGATGTAATCCTAACTTCAGATTCTATAGTACACGTAAAAAGGATGGGTGGTTGTCTCTACTCTTTGTAGATGACTTAATCTTATTCTCTAGAGCACATGATGAACCAATGTCTTCTCATGGCCTTTATTAGAACTTTCAATGGAATCTCAAGTATGTAGGTAAATATGGATAAAAGCCAGATATTTATCTCAAAGAGTGCTCATTCAATGGCGTAATGGATTTTAAAATTACTGGTTTTCGGAACATGCATCCATCCTTGAAATGTTTGGGTTTACCTATCTCCAGAAGGAAATTAGAGTTTAGGGAATTTATTCCTTTAATTGAGAAACTACAAAAGAGGTTGGATAACCGCTCTAACAAATCCTTAACTACAGTTAAGAGAGTTCAATTAATTAAGTATATTCTTAATTTACTCTAAGTTTACTAGTCCTCCCACTTCTTCCTTTATAAAGAAGTAATAAGCTAACAAAAAATATGTTAAGAAAATTTCTAAAGTCAGTTTTAGGGAGGGGAAGTATAGTGCTTAGAGAGAGGTGTGTAAATCGATCAAGGAAGTGGGTTTAGGACTATCACTAATTCGTGTTTGCAATTAGGTGTTCATGGGAAAGAGCCTCTTGAGGCTGCTTCGTAATAAAAACTTTATATGGGTCAAGTGGATATACTCGTATATCCTGAGAGGAAAGAGCTTTGGGAAAATTATGTATATACCTTCTTTTTCTAGGTTTTTTGACAATTAATGAAGTCAGGCAAGCATTAAATGCCACATTGATCATGGGGAAACAACAACTTTACTCTTTGATAATTAGAGTAACATTGTTCCCCTTTATAACTTCACACATATGCAAGAATTGGAATAAAGATTTACTATCAAGGTTAAGGTAAAGGTTCTAACTAACTTAAATGGATGGAGCACATCCCCTGTTGGAGTACAAAGTATTCTACTAAGTTACATCCAAAACCAGAATAAGCATGATGAATATATCTGAATGCAAGACCCTTTAGCTGAGTTACACTAATAACTCATGCAAGAAAATCTTCAAGGAAAGAGGTCGGGTAATATACTGGTCTAGGGCGGCATGGAGTAAGCACTTGATGCCAAAGGTTTCATTCCTAACTTAGCTACTAACGAAGCACATGATGGCTACGTTTGATAGGCTAAAATACATAAATACCCCTTGGTTTAGCCGGATTCTGACGAGGCTGTACGTCGCCGTTTGGATCCATGGAAGCAATTGTTGAACACGAGAATTCTGGCTTAAGGATTCCTGCAAAACAAAGAAGGCACGTCGG
>JANZXP010000138.1:3814-33624 GCA_027576715.1 Erythroxylum flavicans
GTAAAAATACACCTAAATATTTCAAAACTATTTATAGGTATAATAGATTAGAAAGTTAACGTTAACTTTCTTAATCACAGGCTACATTACTCAACCAATGTATACTGTACATTTATACTGCATTTACGTTGATTGACGACCACTTATTACACAAACGTTAATATCCATTTACATACTCAACCGTTATAGCCATTTAATGCTTAACTGAAGCTTGGTAACGTTTCTTTTTCGTCCAAGATTGATATTCTCCAAAAACAACATTGGCATGGCCCCTCATTTATGGGATTTTATGGTGGGCCTTGGGCAGGTATCTTGCTTGCCCCTGCCCAGGGCCCACACTGCTTATCTCTATCTTACTCGAATTAGATCGTTCATCACAAATCAAATGTTCTCATAATCGTATTAAAAACATAACATAATTAGAGATTTTTACACATTAAAGCATTTGCTTATCTTCCTGAAAATCAATTCCATCCCTTTCACTTAAATAGGTTACAACTTCAAAAAAGAATTAAAAAATTAATTAAGATTCTTTATTATTCTTTCAATTTTAGATTGTAGAGTTCATCAAATTGTTAAGCATTTCTCTACTTGTATCAATTTATAAATAAATTTAATTTATTTCATAATCCTTCAAACTTTAACTTAATTCATAAAATTTACCATAATGCATAAAATAAACACACATGAGAAAAACACATCAACTTTCAAATATTTTCATAACTATTATTAAAAGAAACAGAAAATAATGACTTTAAATTAATAAAAGATCATTTAGAGGCTTGTATGAAAAGTCACTTGACTTTTTTATGCTAGATTATGTAAATTAGCATGAATAATCTCAATTAAATAATTGGGTCAGTGTTTGAAATATATAGTTAACCCGAAAGCTCAATATTGATTGTTTTTTAATTTATATTTTTCTTTCAAATAAAAAAAAACTTGTTTGATTATTAATGTCAATGTAATTATATTTTATTACTAATGATAATTACATATTAAATAAACATAGAGATAATATATTTAACTAATTAAATTTATTTTAATCTGTTATATACTTTTTATTAATAAATTATCAATAAGAATTATCTTATTTTAATAAAATAAGTAATTTATAAATTAATATTTATTTTAAATACAATTTCATTATTAAATCAAATTTTGTTTGAAATTTATATATTTAAGATATTTTAAATTTAATTATATTTATTAATAGTTATTAATTTAATTTTGTTTAATTTAATTACAAAAATTAAATTAAATTATTCATAATCATTATTAATAATTAATATATTAAATAATTAAAAAACATATATTTATTTGAAAATAAACCAGATTATAAAAATATAGACAAAAATAAAAGATATTTTTGTGGTTTTTATAAATTTTGAAAACTGGAAGAAATCAAAATAAAAAATAGAAATCAAAAACTCAAAAAATGGTTTTTTAAACCAAATTTGAAATAAAAATAGAAAACAAAAAAACATAAATGGAAACAAATAGGCCCTAAGATTAACACACATTATATTGTTTTTCTTATAAAAATAGATTTGTTCTTATAAATTAAAGTATGGAGATATATGAACAAATATATAGATAATTATTAGAGAATAAATTCACTAAACTAACTCGATTATAAGGATCTGGAGTGGAACATTACTTGTATGAATGTGGATTTTCTCATTATTATAGTTGTGTAATTAATTATTGGACTTGAGATTATCAACATTTCCCATATAGAAATTACAATATTTTCAAATTACTTATAACATATTCTATTTAGGCATCTTAATAGATTTTACTTGGATGTAGTATGAAGTATATGAAAATAGTTAAATAAGTCAATAAAAGATTCATCAATCTAAAGTAATTAAGGAGAATATTTTACTATTTTTTATTAATAGTGTGTAAGGAATTCTTTGGTTAGAGTTAACTAATATATGAAAATTGATGTTTTTAAATATCAATTACTAATTATGAAGAATGAACATGGTTGGATTTAAATAAAGTAGGCACTAATTTTATACTATTTGTCCAATTGAAACATTAGATGATGAATAAATTAAAATATATGTTATAATCATGTACGGGTAGGTTAATCAACTCACTTTGAGGTTCATAATATTTGGATGATAATATGTTGTAGATATCAATCTTAATCTATGATTATAAACTGTTAAATTAGAGAATTAAAGATAAATTAAAAGAAATTTTTAATTTATCTAATTATAATTATAATTATATTCTTTTAATTTATCTAATTATAATCATAATTATAATTTATAATAATTACTAGCTATAACACATAAAGAACAATTAAAGAGAAATTTTAATATAAATTAAATTGGACATAATTTTGAAGTTTAAAAAATTTTAGAAATTAAATATGAGATATTTGTTTTTATTAAAATTAAATTATTTATAATTAATAATTTAAGTTTAATAAAAAAAGAATGTCTTTTTCTTATAAATAGAAAAAAGACATCAAGAAACTAGCACTCCTATTTTTTCTCTCTAACAAAGAGTTCTCTTTTTTTACTATATAGATACAATTAGAGGTTGGACATATAAATAACTTGTAGTTGACAATATATGAAGGACAATTTTACAAGATTATGAATTAGGTATGTTTCAACCCTGTTATTTATAATTCATATTTTTCAAGTTAGTCAATTAAGAGATCCTTCGATAACATCAAAATTTTGTGCTCCACTCATCACAATAAAGTTGAGTTTTTGCTACTTTTTTTGGTTATGATTTTTAAATCGTTGTTAAGAGTCAGCTTTTGGCGACAATTTTTAAAAATTTGGCCAACGCCTTTATGTTTTACGACATTTTACCAAAGCGTCGCCAATTTTGGCAATGCTTTGCCGGAACCGTGGCAAAAAGCTTATCCTTTTGCGATGGTTTATTGTTTTTGTCGCCGAAGGGCTATCCTTTTGGCAACAATTTCTTTAAATGGTTGCCAAAAACTTAAATAACAAAATAACTCTCTTATTTATAATTATGAATTGATTAACTTTGACGTGATCATTTTGTGACTGAATATCATATTGAGAAAAATCAAAATTAATATTATTTACAATGATTGTAATTTTTTAGAGAACAAAAATGTCAAATCATTTCAATAATTTATGAAACTATAAACTCAAAATTAATTAATATTATATAGATTTAAACTTTTCATTATTCTCTTTTAAATTATATGGTTTGACAATTTTTTATGGTGTCACAAAATTTTCAACTAGTGTTAACATGAAGTCTGTAATATAATGATATATAATTATTATAGGAAAAACAATTAATATATTGATGTATTGTGAGTAATATAATATAATGATATATGGTACAAAATACATGATTTTAATTAGAAGTTTAACAATTCTTATAGGCAAAACAATAAATAAAGTTTCAATCCTATTCCTTTGAAAAGAAAAAGATATAATTATTTTTCTGAATTCTAAATGAGATTTGGTAGATAAAGTAAAGGAGTTCCCTATGTCTGGATTTCTAAGAAGGTTCTTTATACCTTCAAAGGCATCAATTGAAACAGTAAAAGATCTTTTCTTAGGAGTTCGCTTATTTACACCCTCTTCCAACAACTTCTTGACTTTAATTAAATTGACAGAAGATAAAGTGAATGATTTCCCAGATGTAGTATGGATCATGGGTTTCACCTAAGGAACAAAAAGTATAGAACAATTAAAACCAAATCAAAAGATATAAAGAACCCAAATTCGAATGCAATCATGCCCCGATTGATTGACTCTATCATTATTACAATGAACATACATAGTTTTTGCAATCGACGACTATTCCAAAACAACCAATTTCCCTAATCCTGTATGAAACATCGAGACATTGCCACCGCCTCCATTTCCATCTATGTTCTCTTATAGATTCGAGGAAGCTTTACAAAACAAATAGTATATACAATCAGACACTTATCTAATAGCTTCCTAACAGAAAATGAGACATATAATAAAGAAAGAGAGATAATTCGGATGATACTAAAAGCCTTAAAAAAGAAGATCGGTCATTGAAGGCAAAGGGTGATTAATCTTTAACGAGGAGATTTGTTGTGCAACGATTTGTTCTTTATTGGGGAGAATTTTACCAAATTTCTCCCATTGGAGCTCATTTCTGCCATCAAAAATTAGTCGCTATGTTGACATTTTGTAACAAATTTATGTTAATATTTTTATTTTGAAAAATCAATAAAAATCAAATCATAAATATAATCAATATAAAAGTAGAGTGTACAATTTAATAAGGAAACAAAAAATTATATGAAGTTATATGCAATTAACAAAATATTCGCAGAAGAAGCAAAATCATCATAACTTTATTTTTTTATACATCCAAAAATCCCCTACACAAGCACATTCTATGTTTTTTAGTCACCGTTAAAAATAAATAAAACCCAAAGCAGATGGCACAAATTAACAAGTGATCTGACATCTTTAAGAATAGAAGACTTATTATTTGAATGTTCCAACGTTCTATAATCTCAAATTTTGTGATCTATTAACTGAGACTACTTTGTATGAGTAGGTTCAGAATGTTAGCTTTGTATATACTATTCTAGATCAATGTTTTTGTACTTCATTTTATTTTAAATTCTAACATAAGATAAAAATTAAGAGAATATAATTATAGTATAGAAAATTTTTGAATGCCATAAGATAGATCTTTTAGATAAAAAATAAATCCATAAAATATTGGTACCTATTTTGAAATGAGTGATCCACTTAAGTACTCAAGGAATATTAGTAAATATTTTTGAAGTAACTACTTCATTTTCTATTATATGTAAATGTCTTAAAATAATCTCGAAGTGAATGGATGGCTTGTTGACCAGTGATCTAGAAATTTCAATTAAAAAACAGTTTCATTGCCTCATCTAATTGCAGGCTTCACCTGGTATAATTTGCAATTGATTTCATAAGTGAAGGGGAATTTAAATAAAAAGAAAAGAATCTTATAATCAATTACAAGATGGCACTTGACACCTGAACGATATTACAAACTCTCTTTAAATCCCTAAAATTAATAGTTCATAATTTTTTTTAAAAAAAGAAGTGCAAGTCAAAAGAGTCTTAAAATTCTACTTCAGTTCCACCAATACTTTTATTTCAAGATGAACTGAATTTTCACCAAGTCCAAAAGAGAAAGAATGGAGATTTGACAAAATTACATCAATAATAAACAGAACGATTTTTTACATTTGGAACAAGCTACAGATTTCTTGAATTTCTTGAATCCAGTCTTCAAAACGGAATGAAGTATAGAAACGATAAAGCCAACCATAGATAATCAATAAGATGCAGAAATAACACAGAAAATGGATGCAAGAAATCCAAGCAAATGAACAGATAAACTTTAGAGCAGTTAAGCACAAGTTTACAAAGAGAGAAGACTTACCTAAAGATTTTAATGAAGACTGGGGATCGAAAGCTGTCTCTCCAAAACAAGAGCTTATGATCTTTAACAACTAGCTGGAAATTTGGATTAAGCAAGAAGACACTAAATTAGTTAGTACAAAAGAATCAAGTAATTTCCTACCTCGATGTTTGCTTTCACCTGGGATGGGAGTGATCTGTGACTCGTCCAAGAGAAAGCTAATGACTACCAATTGTAAAACAACGATCACATGTAAAAAGGAGAAGAAAAGGTGAGAAGCAAGATAAATGAACCCATATCTAGCAACTTGACCAGTTAGGATAAGAAGATCGCCTACGATAGTTCAACCCCATTTGGGAAGCATCTGGAGAATCTTTTAGTTGGGGAGGATTTATTTACCTTATTTATAAAGCTTCATCTTAGATTACCTTGTATGCTGCTTATAGCAACATTGATGTTTTTTTGCATTGTTAGTAGTTGTGGGTTATGTTGTTGCTTTGACCATGCTTGTTGACAATGCTTATTGTAGGATAGGTGTTTTCTCATCAAAGGTTGTTCTATACATGCATAAATAATTATATTAAGTGCAATTATTATGTATACATTCATATATTATATTAATTACCATATATAATTATATTAATTAAAATATAATAAAAAAACAATTGTAATATAGTAAAGAATGGAAATTAATAATTAAAATTAATATCATATTCATAAAAATCAAATTAAATATTATTAACATCTGATTCTAAGTGTAAATATAAATTTAGCCTACACCAATCTCATTTAAAAAATGTATAAAACTTTAAACAAAAAATAATTACTATTACATAGATTTATACTTTTTATTTTTCTCTTTTAAAATATATGATTTAATAATTTAAATTGGTGTCACAAAACTCTATTTACTATATATAACACCAATGCTATTTTATTGAAATTCCAAATTACGCAAAATATGTTGATTAATATTTGGCAATGATTAATAAAAATTGTTGCCAAAGCCTCAAGTTTGGTGATGATTCAGAAAAACATCATTAAAAAGGCTCTTTTGGTGACAATTTCTTAAAATCATCGCTAATGGATAAACCATCTAGTGATGAATTTAGAAAAACGTCACCAATGTCTATTGACTTGTATTTGGTCCTTGTTCTATTATATTTTTCTAATACATTATGGAGTTTATGAGGGTTTTGTGTTTTGCTTATGGTGTATTAATAGAGTTTGTATTTGTGTTTGTGTTTGTGTTTGTGTTTGTGTTTGTATTTGGGAGATAGTGAGTTGTGTTTTGTGTTAATTGTATATGAGCTGATGACTTTTTTCCACCTTCGATGCTTATTTGAGGAAAGCCTGCTAACTGTTCGATGAAAGGTTTGTTAGAGTATTTAACTTTAGACCAAAATGATGACCAATCCTAAGGTTAATTGGTTTAGGAGATTTTAATTAGTTTAAGGTACTCGACAGCTTATGATTGTTTTAGACATGACCCTGATTAGGATGGTTTCGATTAATTGTTTTAATGCATTTTGATTTATTAAAATAATACGTAAATTATGCATAATGGATCACCTTTCATTATACTAGCAATTGCCTATACATGCATGAATTATGTTGACATAACAAGATTTGTCTCTTACAAAGACATTATTATTAGACCATTACGATGTATTTTGTTAATTGTAACATCAGGTGTATAACTAATATTGTGATATATGAAAAGGATTATGTTGATCTAAAGACATATAGTCATTATGATTCTTATTAATTTTATAATTAATAATAAATTATGATTTAACAAATCTATAACGGATTCTAGGTTATGATTTTTATCATTATGTTATATTATTAGTCAAAAGAATTAAATATTGTTATATGGACAAATTTGAAGAATGATAAATATTTTTTCTAGGGGACCACCTTCCATATTTTTATTAATTATCTTTTATTTAATTAAAAGACGATTATGGTTTAATATAATTGTTCAAGGAACTATATGGGCAAGAGTGTGATAGGATCAGACTTTATAAACTCACTCACTATAAGGAATGTCAAGAGTAGATGTCTAAAGAAACGTAAAATAAATATAAGTATAAAAATTTGGTTAAAATTTAAGTTTATTTAATTTTGTAGCACTAACTAGTAATATTTGCATTGAATATTGGTTTTATTTTTTTGATTTTAGAATGAGATGCAAGAGTTGCTGCAAACATCAATGTATGAGGAAAATGAGCAAATGTAGATGACATTTGCAACAAAGTATTAGGTACACGATACAGATATATCCAATGTCTTAGATTTGACCCTAAGCCAACTGCTTCATCCTCATCAAGACTATAATACGTTCAACGTCTTAAAGAGGAAAACAACTCAATTAAAAAAATGTTGGTCAGCATAAAAAATTCCTCAAAAAATTACTTGTCCCGGATGATGTAAGCAGTGAAGATGAAAACAAGATTGAGTGATTAAACTAATCTTTGTATTTATTATTTTGTATATAAGTAATTTTGAAGTTGTAATTAAAATCTTTTACACGGACACATTTAATGATATTTTATTTTTCATATACAATGCTTCAAATTATCAATTATTTTTGTATCATTTTTATAATAAATTAATAACAAAAAATCTAAATATTATATACAATAATATGAATTAAAAATGTCATAAATAATTATAATTCAACATGGTATATCATTTTGTTAAAATGTATATTAAAATTTTGACTACATTTAACAAAACGTAGTTGAAAACATTTGACAACGTTTTCGAAAAAACGTAGGTAAAAATTTTTGGCTATGTTTTCAGAAACATAGTTAAAAACTTTTGGCTACATTTCCCAAAAAAAGCTAATAATTTTAGCTACGAAAACTAGGCGTAGCAAAAAGGTATTGGCGACAATTTCACAAAAGGTTGCTAATAGTTTTTTGCTATGAAAATAAAATGTAGAAAAAAACTATCAGTGGCGATTAGCGAAAAAGTTCGCCTATAGTTTCCAGCTACAAACATTTGACGACATTTTTTGTGACGAATATAATTCTTCGCTAATTGTAACTAGCGACAATTTTGAGACTTTTAGCGATACAAATGTAGTTTCTTAATAGTGGTATTAAAACCTCATTTGATTATTTAGCTTGAATACGTTACTTGATTGCTATTAATTTAATTAAATATGAAGGTGCAAGCAACTGGCTCACCACTGGCCAATGCGAAGTCATGCACTTGAAGAAGCATATCAGTAGCCGGATGCGATGGAGAAGAAGACGGTAGTTAAAAAAATCAAAAGAGGCAAAGAAGCTAAAACCAGAAAACTTACTAAAGGCTCTCTTTTGTAGGAGATCTTGAGTTCGAGTCACCAAAAAGGAGGGGAGAGGGGAAATTTTCTTTGTTGATGATCCTCTAGCCCCTGGGCATGTCCCTTAGTCAGATCAATTGCGGACGTCTCGCTTCCAGCAGCAGTGTGAGAGCTGAAATTACTAGGGAACTTAGGGTTGATGGGAACCTAATGTTGAGCAGGGCCAGTAATAAATCAATAGCTGACCAATCAGTATGTGACAACTCCTTGTGCGCAGAAGTGTACAGGCTACGTAGGAACTTGAAGGACCTTGAGGTTCCAGATTTACCTCCTCTAGAGCTCTTGGGGTGGAGTCTTAAGGGCTTAGGATTAGTCCGGCGAAACTAAGATATCTAATGTATATATATATAAAAAAAAGAAAACTTAATCTAGAAAACGATGAGGCCATGTCTCACAAGTGAATAATAGGGATTGCGCTCCCCGTCCCTGACACCCGATCCCTGAAGTGGGGATATTTTTATCTCATTTCCTATCTCTGAGATCTCCTTTAAGTCCCCGCGGGGACCCGAATCTCTGAACCCTCACCCTTTATACATTGCCCAGTCCATATCCTTAAAAGAGACCCTGTTCATATTCCCCACGCAACATTAATAACCAACACCCTCAACACATAATGTTGTTAATTGTTATAGACATCAAGAACTCTTTTTGTATACATGGGCTAATAGCAAAGAAGATAATAACATATTATTTATGCTGCCTATAAATTCAAAATAAATTATTTTGAATATTATAAAACCTTTGAATAATTTATCATAATTTTTTGTTTATAAATTATAAGAACATAGATAATTTCTTCTCATATATTTTAAATTATTATATACATTAAATTATTCTTAAAACTTTTACAAATTTCCAATAATTTCAAAAAATTTATTCTATATTTTATAGAAACTGATTCGTGCTTCTTACTTTTCATATTTACATAGATAATTAGTGTTTCTTAGAACTGCAATTGTTACTATTTACTCAATTAAAATTTTCATTTAATCCAATTGAAACGTTGTAGCCTTAGTCGATTATACCCAATTTTTAGTAAAGAGTATAAAATATATAATATATTTATAAAATTATCGTGAACGGGGATCCCCACGGGGCGGGGATTATTCAACCCGTCCCCGTCCCCGACTCTGTCTCGAGGGTTCTATTTGCCCCATCCTTGATTCTACGGGGTGATTTTTTTGCCCAATCCACGTCCCAAATGGGGAATCCCCACGGAGATCCCCGAACCCAAATTGCCATCCTTAGGCATGCGTGTATTGTTAAGTGTAGGAAAGATCAGCACATCCGTTGACAATGGGCATATATATACTGAATTAAAAGTAACGTTTGGGTAATAATAACGATGGTTATTAAAAACATGAATGTAAGGAATGTTTAGGTAATAAAGATGGCAATTAACAATATGAACATAAGGAATGTTTGGGCAGGCCAGACTTGGGTGCCAGGGTACTCATTCAGAGCCCATTCTTGTAAATAGTAAAATAAGATTTATTTTTATTTATAAAAATAAAATGAAGTAAAATAAGACTCACTCTTAACTTCATAATGAACAACAGAAAAGACTTATATTTTGTTTCTTTTTATTCTTTACAAAAGCTTAAAAATAGGGGTCTTTTTCTATTTTATCCAGGGCCTAGAAAATACTAAGAACGAGTTGCGTTTGGGTAATAACAACAGTGAATGTTTGGGTATAATCATAATGATGGGAATTAAGAAAACGTTTTTATGTAATAAAAGTGGGGATATGTGGATATTTTAGGTAAAAGTTAAAACAATATGAATAAATCGAGTGGGTTCCAAAAATTTTTATGTTACATATGCATCGGGTTTGGTCAGGCTGAGTGTAGTGCGTACATGTGCATCAGTGCATGTGTGTAGTATCCACACCTTCCCCAGGAGACTTGATCCAAAGTTTTAGAAAACATTCTAGTATATAAATTAGGTAAAACTCCCTTACTCTTTCAAGGCACAAATTAAAGAAAGAAAGATATGTTCCATGTTTTTGAACAATACTAACAAAATATGTATCCATAATATATGGCACTTCAAATCATATTGAATTTCAAATAGTATTGAAAAACAAGTGTAAATGATTTCACATTTTGGCACTTCAAATCATATTGAATTGCAAATCATATTGCAAAACAAGTGTACTTGTGAGGGGTATAAAGAAACACTTCTCATTATACTCCTCAAAGTGTAATAATATACTTATCGGAGCCTCAAACGAAGGTAGAGGATTGGGGAGAATAGAGATTGTTTGCGCCTGTGCAGGGCTGGGCGATGAGCTGTGCACTTGTGTGGACTGTGAAGGACAAAGGTGGACTGGGAGGACGAGTTGTGCACCTTTGCGGGCTGCAGTGGCTAAGGCGGTGCCGATGATAGGTGTTGAGCATATTAATAAATGTAGACTAGACTAGAGAGAAGAGATAGAGAGTGAGCGGTAATAGACAATAGAGGCGATGAAGAATATTAGGGCGAAGGAGACTTTGGACTGCGTTGGGGGGATTTACCGATTTAAGGTTTTTTTTTAAATTGGTCCAATTTTTTGAAAGTACCAAATCAAATCAGTACTAAACCAGTATTTTGCATATCGATTGATACAGGCCGATAAATTTGGAAAGTAGTATTGAATATTCAGTCGATACCTAAAGCCAGCACATACTAGTCGGTACCAATTAGTATTATACACTTTGATCCAGGAGAAGAGAAGAGAGGAAAAAGTGAAACCGACAAGTATTGTACTAAGCTCAGAACTTTGGGTCCAATAGGAGGAGGAAGGAAAATGTGACTGAATGAGCTGCTTTATTATTATTTTGGGGATAAAATGAGCTGCTTTATTTTTCTTTTGTGGTGTAAGCTGGAAAATGGTATTAAATATTCAGTATGTACAGAGAGCTGGCAAAAACTAGTTGGGTACTGATTAGTATTGTACGAAGCTCAGAACTTTGGGTCCAACCGGAGGAGAGAGAGAAAGGAAAATGTGACTAAATGAGCCTCTCTATTTTTCATTGGTGAATTAGGAAATTAGCTGTTTGTGTACCTCTTCTGTTTTTTTTCGAATTTGGAGGGGGTAAAGGGACGTTGATGTATGTAGAAATAATTAAAACATACAACTATTAACTTGTTTAATAATAAAGAATGACCTATCAGGTTCTACTAAAACTTGGTGAAATTCTCAAACTCCAATACTAGAGTAGGTTGGACTTGGTAGAGAGCTCAGCTAGAGGGCACACCATACTTGGCCCAATTCACCAAGTGTGAAGAGAGTGTGGGAACAATGGAACATTAGAGGTGCTCTTCTATTTAGCCTCTCGTTGCAGACCATTCTAGTGTTGTTTGCTCCCTCAAAAAAAGGCACTGCTAGAAAGCTCATCATTTTGATCATGTGGTTCGTTTTGCTAGCTGATGCGGTCGCCATCTTCGCTGTAAGCCTAATCTCTAATAACTAAAACAACGAACTCTCAAATCGTAATGACAAAACTGCTCCAAAGGAAAACTCGAACCTTCTGGCTTTTTGGGTACCCTTCCTTTTACTTCACCTCGGTGGTCCAAACACTATCACTGCTTTTGCTCTCGAAGATAATGCTCTTTGGCTTAGGCATTTGTTGGCTCAGATAATCCAGGTTGTAGCTACAAGGTACGTATTTCTTCAAACATTTCCTAAAAACAAGGTTATGATACCAACATTTATCATGTTTTTGGCTAGGATTATCAAGTACTTGGAGAGGACTCGATCTTTGTATCTTGCTAGCATGGATAGGTTTTGAGATTCTATGCTTAAAGAGCCAGATCCAAGGCCAAACTATGCTAGGCTCGTAGAGGAATATGCTTCCAAGAAAGAGGCTAAACTTTCTATTGAAATCAGTTATATGCCAGAGCTTGAGAAGTGTTACCTCAAAGATTATGATTAACAATTTTGATGATAATTGTATAATATTTCAAAATTTAAATTGGATTTATTTTCTCCTATAATTAATGGTCTTATTCTTCAAAGGAAATAAAATCATAAGAAATACATTTTCTTTCTTGCGGGAACCTTTATTATGAACCTACCTTATTAGAAATAATTTATCCGAAAGGATTCTATAAATTATGAGAGTCATATATTAACCCTGTGATTACTGGAAGATTTTTGGCAAAGATGACATCGAAGTTATCCAGATTTAAATCTATCCAGTTAACTAAGGATGTAGACGAAGCAACGACTAGTTGAAGAAATTGATTATTTAAGAAAGAGCAACAACACTTGTGAAAAAAAAGGAGAACATACTCAAACTTTTGAAACATTTGAGCAACATTCTTATTCTTGAGAGTCATATTATTCTTATTGTTCCTTAGAAAGTGAAATCACTTTATCAAGAGAGAAATTTTTATTTTTTTGTGAGCTTTTAGAAGCTTGTTATACATTTCGAGTGTGGAAGAGTGGAGAGCCTTGAAAAATATGTACTCATGAGCTTGGAGAGGCTTGTCAAATTTAATACTCAAATTTTTATAGTGAAACACTCAAGTTGGATACTTGGGGACTTAATATAGGCTTGGGTTGTAAGTCAAACCAGTATAAATCGATTGCGTCATTCTTCTCTTTCTCTCCTTATCTTTTATATCTTCGCATTATGTTGTGTGTGTGTTCATTTCAGCAAAAGGGTCCTTCACTTTTATAATAGGTCCCTTCTGTTTTCAAATTGCAAGAGGTTCCTTACAATTTTAATAAGTGCTTTCTGTTTTTAATATTTTTTAACAGGAATCATCATTTAGTAAGCCCCTTTCATTTAAGCAGGGTCTTATCTCACAGAAGGCTGCTATCGCCTACTAGTCTCATGTTGTTTAAAAAGCTTTATCGTCTGACAGGCTCCTACTATTTTTATTCGTTAACTAGGATTTGTTTTCTATACGAATTGAAACTATCTTGCGATTTTTTTAAGTCACACACAATTTAAACCCTCTTGTATGTGTTTGCTTTATCATTTAGTATCAAAGACAGGCTTCACATTTTTGCATTTTACAGCACATGATAGATCATGGCAAACACCTTGAGAAGTTTTGAAGGACAATCCGTCTCAAAGCCTCTTTACTTCAATGGAAACAACTACTCATACTGGAAAGAGAAAATGACCATATATCTCCAGTCTATAGATATCAAAGTATGGCAAGCAATAAAGTTAGAGCTATAATTTTCACTTTCGATAAAGTAGAAGTATAGACTTATGCTGACTGGAGAAATGCACAACTTAACACTAAGATAAAGCATCACCTAATATGCGCATTGTCTCCATAAGAATATGAAAAGATATCTTATTGCTCTACAGCAAAAGAAATGTGGTACAAACTACAAGTCACGTTTGAAGGAATGAATGAGGTAAATAAGCATAGAATAAGTCTTTTAGTGCATTAATACGAAACTATTGGCATGAAATAGGGAGAGATCGTAGACGAATTCTTTGAACGCTTCAACAACATCATCATAGCCTTAAAGAACTTGGGAAAGATATATCCTAATGATAAGCTCGTAACAAAGATTCTGATGTCAATACCAAGGAATGGAGACCTAATCTGAGAGCTCTAGAAACGATAAAGAATTTAGACACTATTTCACTCGACTGGCTACGAGAAAATCTGATGATCCATGAAACCAAGCTTAGGCGAGATGAAGGATCCTCCTATAGAAAAGGAATGGCATTGAAAGCAATTGACGAATCAAACGATGATGGAAGTGACACTGAGTTGCCAATAGATGGAGATGCAAGTTCAATTTTATGGTCAAAAAATATGTTCGCTTCTATAAAAAGAAGCTGATGAAGAAAAGAGAAGGAAACAAGAAAACTGGAAACAACAAGTCCTATCAAAAAGCAACAGCAACAACAATAGCAATACACAAAACAATCAAATCATATGCTATCACTGTAATAAGCCTGGACACACAAGACTAGAATGCCATCTTCTTCAAAAGGACAAGTCAGAGAACAGAAAATCCAGAAAGCAAGCGATGACTACAGCCTGGTCAGATGAGGATTCTGAAAACTTTGAAGAAGAAGAATCAGAAGAAGTCAGCAATGTTTGCTTCATGGCTGAATCAGGAGACGATGAGGTATATTATTCTGACTCTGATATTGAAGTTGATGAATTGAAAAATGCATATCATGAATTGTATGATTAGTACAAAAGGTTGACAGTGAAGTATTTCAAAGAAGTTAAGAAGTCCAAGAGCAATGATGCATCTCTGGAAAGTAAGATTAAATCATCGGAATCTGCGAATGAGGATTTGGCGATCAGGAATATGTCTCTTAAGGTTGACTATAAGCAAAATATTTCTGTAAAGGAAGTTTTGGAAGAAAGAATAACTAAGTTGGAAAATACGTTGCTCCAAAATGATCCTGATAAGGTAAGACAGTTAGAAGAAAAAGTCGCCGCCCTAGAACTTGAAAAGGAGAAAAGTGCTAGAAAGATCTTATCTCTAGAAAAAGATCTAGAAAATTTTATTGATGTAAGGAAGATTCTTGATGCATTGCTTAGTAGCGGTAAATGCATTTTTGGTAAGCCAGAATAGGATATAATGAAAATAAAAATATCAGGCCATACAAAAATTCCTTTGTTAAATCCAGTAGCAGCTATAGCCAAGACAGTAGGAACCTGCTAAGTGGAAAAAATCATAACAACTATTGTTCTGTGCAATTACTATGATAAATATGGTCACATTAGTCATTCTTGCAATTTTTGTAAAAAGAAATTATCTCAGATGTATATTTGGAGACCAAAAGGTCAAACTACTAACCCGAAAGAACCCAAAATAATTTGGGTACCTAAAATGAGATAATGCTTTCTGTAGATATGTTTCAAAACGGAGACAAGGGAGAATTAATGGATAGTTGATAGTGCATATTTGAGACACATGATAGGTGGAATATCTCACTTCAACTACATTGAAAGAAAAGATGGAGGTAATGTTGTCTTTGTAAATAAAAATAAAGCAAAGGTCACCAGGATTGGTAAAATTGGTAATTCTAACTCTACCTTTATTGATAACGTTCTCTTTGTTGATGATTTGAAACATAACTTATTGAGTGTGAGTAAGCTATGTGACAAGGGTTGCAAGTCATTTTTTTGCAAAGTCATTTTTTATGCATCTCATTATGAATTTATTGATATTCATAATGATAATATTGTGTTTGTTAGTCCTAGAAATCAGAATATATATTGTGCTCAACTGGAAGACATGTCCTCACAAAGTGTTCTGTGTTTTGTCTCTCTTGAAAAGGATTTGTTTATCTGGCACAGAAGATTTGAACATGCCAACATGAGCATTCTATCAAAATTGTCCAAAAACGAGTTAGTAGAAGGACTACCGACCTTAAAGTTTGAAAGCAATCAGGTTTGTGAGGGTTGTTTAAAAGGTAAACAAGTTAGAAGCAGTCTTCTAACTAAAAATATTGTGTTTATTAGCCAATCACTTGAACTTGTGAACATAAATTTATTCGGTCCTACTAGGACTCAAAGTTTTGGTGGTAAACATATGGTTTTATTCTAGTAGATGATTAATCCAGATTTACATGGGTTATTTTTATCAACTAAGGATGATGTTTTTGAAGTGTTTTGCAAAAAATTTCAAATAGAAAAAGGGTACTGCATCACTTCAATTCGGATCGATCATGGAGCAGAATTTGATAACAAAAGATTGAAGAATTCTGTGACAACAATGGTATAACTCACAACTTCTCTTGTCCAAGAACACCTTAACAAAGTGGAGTTATAGAGAGAAAGAACAAAATTTTGGTTGATATGGCCAGGATCATACTGTGTGAAAGTGGACTACCTCATGAATACTAGTCAGAAGCAGTATCCAGGGTATGTTATGTACTTAACAAAAGTCTTATAAGACCTATTCTGAAAAGGACCCCCTATGAGCTGTGAAAAGGAAGAAAACCAAATGTTGCTTACTTTCGAGCATTTGACTACAAGTGTTTTGTGCTAAAAAATAGAAAAAACAATCTTGGAAAGTTCAATATGAGATCAGATGAAGCTATTTTCTTGGGTTACAGTACTGCCAGTAAAGGATTCGGAGTTTACAATAAAAGAACAAAGAAGATAGAATAATTGATACGTGTGATATATGATGAAGCACTACCTTTGATAACAGCAACTGACTCAGATGATGAAGAGTATCCTTTGATTCCTAAAAATACATCAGAGAATTAAACTACTCCTATAATACTTTCAAAATCACAAAATCAAGAAGGCCCCTCTAAAATTAGAATAGAGCAAGCTCCTTCATCTCAATAGGAGGTGAAGAGGTCTTGATACATATAAATATATTATTGGAGATCCCTCTAAAAGTCTAAGAATAAGATCATCATTCAAGAACAACTTTGTGACTCTCATCTCACAATTATAACCAAAGTCTGTTGAAGATGCTCTTACTGATGACAATTAGGTCTCAGCTATGAAAGACAAGCTAAGTCAGTTTGATAAGAACAAAGTATGAAATAAACTTGTTAGGTATTTCGAAACAAACTTGACGAAAATGGTACGGTAGTAAGAAACAAAACTAGACTTGTAGCTCAAGGTTAGAATGAACAAGAAGGTATTGATTTTGATGAAACTTATACACCTATTGCTAGATTGGAATTGATTAGAATTTTACTTGTGTTTGCATACTATAGAAACTTCAAGTTGCTTCAAATGGATGTTAAAGTGCATTCTTAAATGGTTACATTAACGAAGAAGTATTTGTTAAGCAACCGCCAGGTTTTGATGATGAAAGTAATCTAGATTACGTGATGAAGTTATCCAAAGCTCTGTATAGTTTAAAATTGACTCTTCGAGCATGGTATGAGAGGTTAAGTAACTTTCTGCTTGAGAATAACTTTGAAAGACTAAAGGTCGATAAAACCTTATTTATCAAGAGAAAGGAGAATGACTTACTCATAGTGCAAATATATGTTAATGATATAATATTTGATGCTACTAGTCCATCCTTTTGTGAAGAATTCTCAGCAATAGTGTAGGGGGAGTTTGAAATTAGAATGATGGGAGAATTATCATTCTTTCTCGGATTACAAATCAGACAAATAGAAAAAGGAGTCTTCATTAGCCAAGACAAATACATAAAGGAATTCATCAAGATATATCATTTTTAGAATGCCAAACTGATGGGTACTCCAAGCTACACTAGAACTAAACTTTATAAAGATGAAGAAGGCAAAGCTAAAGATGAGACAAAGTACAGAGGACTGATTGGATCACTATTATATCTTACAAGCTCAAGACCAGACATTATGCTTAGTGTGTGTATTTGAGCATGCTTTATATCAAATCCAAAAGGTCATCTTTAAGCAATCAAAATAATCTTTTGATATCTCTACGAAATTATGGATTTTAGACTATGGTCTATAAAAACTGATTTATTTGACATAATGGGATATTGTGATGCAGATTATGTAGGTGATAAAGTTGATCAAAAAAGAACAAGAGGTCACTTTCAATTTCTTGGAGGATGTCTGGTGTCTTGGTCTTGCAAGAAGCAAAATTGCACAGCGCTTTTCACAATTGAAGTGGTCTTAGAAACTCTCTCTTGGTTTAAAAGGCTCATCTTTTTTTAGAAGGCTTCTCTCGGGTTAACATTCTTAGTGACACGTGTCCTAAAATTAGAAAGTCATTAATGGTGTCGTTTCAGCCTTTTTTAAAAATGCGCGTATAGTTTGACAACTCTACGTACGTATCTATCAGAAGATATGAAACCGATTACACTTCTCTTTTGGTCTATACGTTTACTCGTCTTCTCATGAGATCAACACTCAAGAATCACTTAGTATACCCTAAGCAAACTTCTCTCGTTTTCTCTATTATTCTCTCTGCGCCCTAACTCTCTGCATTGCCTCTTATTTTCTTTCTCAAAGTTCACCAAGCTTATCTACAATGGTAAGAACAAAATCAAAAGGACAAGAAATTTTTGGCCTCAACTTGTAGCCATGACGAAACACCTCGTCATGAACAAACTCGCACTTCCTATTCCTCATCTTCGTCTCCTATAGTAGGTCCTCTGGACATTACTATCGAACCTGTTTTTGTCTCCTCAAACATCCAAACTTCAAAAATACCCAGTCAGGAGACCCCAAAAGATAGGAAAAGGAAGATTGTTACTATATTGTCTCTAGACTATCCTGTTTCCTCTTCAGATGAAAAAGAAGGAACAATTGAAAAACAATATACTTCTGACTTAGGAGAAGAAGAAGAAGAAGAAAAAGGAAAAGAAAAGGGAGAAGAAAGTGAGGAAGAAGAATAGACTTTCAATAAGGGGGAATTACTAAAAAAAGTGAGATTCCATTTACCTATTTTCTCCCTACCCATTCCTACTCCAAAAACTTTCGCAATTTCTGAACCTGGTCCTAAGGAGAAGAAATTATCTAAAGAGCATTAGGCAATAAATGACGATGGTTCAGATAAATAACCTTCTCGGTTGGAAAGAAGACCATAGACTAGAGGAATTGTTACAGAACAAGCTCCACAAAAAGAAATTGCTAAGGCAAAAGAAAAAGAAAAAGATGAGTCAAGAAAAAGGAAAAGGGAAGAGAAAAGAAAAGGCAAAGAGCCTATGGTTAAAGAAAACATTGAGGAAGCCATCGTCAGGGATGAGCTATTTATAGAACAGGACCTATTTGAAGAAATCACTAGAGCAAAAAGGTCTAAGAAACTCATGTTTCACAAAAAGGGAAATTTGTTACCATAAATAAAATCATTTCAATCAATGGAAGCTGAAGCTCGATATGAAATGCGATACAAGAAGAGAAAAGTGGTTGCTGGATGCATTATGCCTTCTTAAATGTTCAATGATATTTGTATTCCTCTCTTTAATTTCTTTGCTATTGTTGGGTGGGAGAACTTTTTAAATTTGGATGATACAGTGTGTGATGAATTAGTCAGATGTTTTTACACGCACATATGAAAAGAAGAAACTAATGGAAAGCTAGCCATCATATCTTGGGTGCGGGATGTGAGATATTGATAACAGAGGATATGTTGGGGAACATTTTGAACATAGCTCCTATAGGTAAGACTGATCTTCCTTGCTATAAGTGGGATATTGTTGATCTTGATTTGGGAAAGGTTGTGGACTTCATATGCCTGCATAATGAGCATGCCCATGAAGGGAGACCCGTGTATAGAAATCTGGACCTACTGCCTAGATGTCTTGCATCAATATCAGCTACTTCAATTTTTCTAAGAAGTAGCTCAGTAGAAAGATGTAGTCTCCCGGATACATATATAGTATGCAATCTACTAAAGGGCAACAAAATGGATCTCCCAGCAATGATTCTGAAGTTTATAGTGGAAAAGGGAAGACACAAGAACACTACTGGAGGTCAGCCTTATAGAATGCTATTAACCAAGATCTTCGCATATTTTGGCATTCCTTTTGACAATTTGGTGTGGTATGAGCCTCCCAATTCAAGTACAAGCTGAAAGAAAATATTTGGGTGGAGAAGAAAATAAAAATAGTAATAGACTTCTTGGGTCCTGCCTCAAAGTAGAGGTCTGAAAGGATACCAGAAATTGTAGGTCCTAATCCAGAACAATAAGCTCCTTTCCCTCCTCAGGACATAAACAGTATGGATATTTTATAATTGTTGAGGGACATTCACGCAAATCAGGATCAAATACGCAAACAAATTGACAGTGTCCAAAACCAAGTCCTAGATTTGCAAATTCTCTTTAGGAAAACTCCTCACTGATTGTGTCAATTTTTTCTCATCATTTTTCGTTCTTTTTATTTCACTTCCTCTCTGTACTCCTATTTTTTTTATAATGACAAAGGGGAAGAGTTTATATGGATGTATTTTTGCATATTTCTGCATATTTTTCCTTATATGATGATATATTTCTCAATATTGCTCGATTATATATGTGATTGATTCTAATGTTAAACTTGTGAAAATATATGATATATAAATGATAAATTCCTTTCTTAAGAGACAAGCTCCTTTTATTTATGTCTGAACATATGAAAGCCACAGATATCTTTCGAACTCATCTATTATCTCTTTAAACTTTGACAAATATATCTATTATTGCTTATCATCATAAAAAAAAGAGAGATTGTTAGCTCAAAGATTATGATTAACGATTTTGATGATAACTACATAATATTTCAAAATTCAAATTGGATTTATTTCTTTATATAATTAACGGTCTTATTCTCAAAAGGAAATAAAATCATAAGCAATACGCTTTCTTTCTTGTAGGAACCTTCATTGTGAACCTACCTTATTAGAAATGATTTATCTGAAAGGATCCTACAAATTATAAAGGTCATATATTAGCCCCGTGATTACTAGAAGATTTTTGGCAAAGATAACATCGAAGTTATTTGGATTTAAATCTATCCAGTTAACTAAGTATGCAAGATGAAGCAACAACTAGTTGAAGAAATTGACTATTTAAGAAAGAGCAACACCACTTGTGAAAAAAAAAGGAAGATACTCAAACTTTCGAAACATTTGAGCAACATTCTTATTCTTGAGAGTCATACTATTCTTATTGTGCCTTAGAAAGTAAAATCACTCTATCAAGAGAGAAATTGTTATTTTATTTTTCTGTGAACTTTTAGATGCTTGTTCTACATTTCAAGCGTGGAAGGTTGGAGAATCTTGAAAAATATGTACTCATGAGCTTGGAGAGGCTCCTCAAATTTAATACTTGGATTTTTATAGTGAAACACTCAAGTTGGATACTTGAGGACTGGAGATGCTTTCTGTTTTTAAATTGTTTTAATAAGATTCATCATTCAATATGTCCATTTCGTTTAAGAAGGGTCCTATTCCACAGAAGGCTCCTATCGCTTAACAGGCTCTTATCGTTTAAAAGGCTTTATCGTCTGATAGGCTCATATTATTTTTATTCGTTAACTAAGATATGTTATTTATACGAATTGAAACTAACTTATGAATTTTTTTAAGTCACACAATTCATGCCCTCTTGCATGTATTTGCTTTATCAAGAAGGATATTAAAGCCCCGATCACTAAAAAAGAACCATTGAAAGAGCTGGAGGTTGTGCAAATAGCTTATAGGTGGTTCCATCTATTCAAGGGACTAATTGTCGATCTAATCTTTAGTTTCAAGGAGCAAAATGACAGTCGAGATATTTTTAATACCCTTGAGCTAGAAGATGTTCTCAAAGTGATTGAAGTGGAGCTTAACTTCATTTACGAAGTTCTTTTCACAAAAGTTATCGTTATCCACTCCAACTGGGGAATTATTTTTTGTTTCTCATCAATTGTAACATCGCTTGGGTTGTTTTGCTTCCATGTAAAGAAACATGATTATTATAATGGTTTCGATGTCTGAGTCACCTATGCTCTATTGTTTGGTGCTATAGGGCTCGACACAATCTCTTCACTCATGGCTATTTTCTCTGATTGGATTGTGGCTTCTCTTTACAAGCCTGACAAAGTGCTCGATTCTCGGTGGAGAGTGTTCATTGACTTCATCTTTAGAAAAATGAAACCTTTTTTCGACAAATTCCTTGAATTCAAGACCTCGTGTAAATATGAAGACAAGACACAAACTTGACCACATCACACAGTCGTTTATATCCCATTTATATTTTGGAGGTGATCTAGAACAATTTCTGGCTACAACTTGATAAGATATTACCTGAAAGGTCGTCCAAAGGGTGTATATAAAGTCAGGCAAGCCACCTTCCTCTCAAGAGCATTCCTTGAAAGGTCATCTAGAGGGATATGGGAGTTCATTTTCAGTGAGTTGTAGAGGAAATCTAAGTTTGCAGACTATCTAGAAGCAACGAAGAGGATACGCTCTGGCAAAGCTGAATGGATTATCCAGGAAAATGATTCAGAAGATCAAAACCTTGTTGAAGGAGAGTCTGAGGATAAGGATTCAGAGAAAGACTGCCCTGATTTGATGCTGATACGAACAAGGCCAAGATAAGGCAACGGGACCCTTTGTATGTGCCAGTTAGACTAATAACTTGAGCTTATGCTAAGAGAATTAAGGAGTAGATGGTGAGGTTGATTCGGGATATTCAAATGAAGAGTTTGAGTGTCAAAACAAAGGAGGAGGTGTCCCATTACCTCAGTCGGACCATTATAGCAAGCGTGGACTAAGAGCGGGAATACATTTGGCAGAGAATCAAGTTCTGAAGGAAAATTATCCTAAAAATTATTCCTCCAACAATTTTGGCAAAAAGTTCGAGCTATAAAGGAAATTATCCCAAATATTGCTCTTTGAATTAATTTTCCTATTTAGTCTTTAGACCATTTTCTTAATTAATTATTTTCATTAATTTAGATATTTATCCTATATGGCTAGGCATACTCCTATATTGTAAATACCCTTTTCCATTGTAAGGGAAGACGCTTCTTTTTTGATTAGAAATTGAAACAATTCTCTTGTGAGTTGTGAGTTTATCACTCTCAAGTCTTAAGTTCATTTTTTGAACACTTCCGAACTTATCGAAGGCGTGATCATCCTTCGTGGGGTTTAACTTTTGAGGGTTCTTAAAAAAAAATCTTTCCAGGTCTAAGGTTTCATATACATAAGGTTCTCAAGTCGTGTTTGCTGGGTCTTAGAGATTTCTGATCCATCTACTAGACGTTAGCTTTCTTGGTGTTTATTTTTCGCATCAGTTGGTATCAGAGCCTATTTCTAACCTCTAGTAAGCTATCTTTTTTTTGTTTGTCCTTTTTATTTCATTGATTTCAAAAAAAAGAAAAAAAATTCCTCCTTTTCTCCTTACTTTGCTATCTTACTTCTTTGTGAACTGCTATTTATAAAAAAAAAAGAAAAAAATTATGTTCACGACTTCTCTTGCTAACTTTTCTCCATTACAACATTATCATATATCTTTTATTACTTGTGCTGTGAATTGTTGTCAAAAAAAAATCTATTTATTGTTGTTAACTTTCTTTGTTACTCTTTGTTATTCCAATTATCTCCATTATTTCTCCAGTGAGTTATTAAAAAAAATCTTGTCGTTTTATTATATTTCCAAATTGAAATCCTAACTTTTAATTCTTGAATTGATCCTTTTTTTCCTTTCCAGAATATTACCTCGATTGTTGAATTAGATGAGTGTGGTCATTGCTTGATTGAGTTTGTTGAGTTCAAAGATCGAACTGAGAAGTGAGGGCATTTAGAGGTAAAAGGCAGAGTGTGTAAGACTAGTAACAAGTAAAAGTCGCTGAGCTTAAACATGAGTGAAATTCTTTTTTTGTCATGAGAGGACACAGCACACTTGCGCATATGGCTGATAACACAAGTAATAATACCGGACTATTATAGCAAAACCAAGCTTTATTCACTTAAATATAACATTTACAGGAGATGGTAAGAGGATCGGTTGTGTCGTTGATAGAATAGGATAATCAATTAGCTAGGATTGAGGGTTGAAGAGTATCACCCCAAGGTGGGGGAAACAATGCGAAAAATAACGTGGGAGTTAGGGGTGTGAGGGTGAATGCACATGGGGAAAGAGATGGGGATGCTGATGATGAATGGGGAAGAGAGTAGATTAGGTTACAGAAGACGCTGGGAGAGCTCGATGGGGAAATAGACGACCCAAGGGCATGTAGAGTTGGATGGTGATCTGAGGAGTATCAAATTAAATCTACCCACATTCTTGGGTAAAAGTAATCCAGAGGCCTATATAGAGTGGGAAAAGAGGGTGGAGCTGATGCTTGACTGTCATAGGTTCTCTACGGACTACACGTTAGTTTGGTAGGATCAATTAGTTAATGGTAGGAAGAAAAATTAGGAGAGGTCAATAGAGACGTGGGAAGAATTAAAGGCTATCATGAGAAGGAAATATGTCCGCTAGTCACTATTATATATCACAGGTTGCAGACTTTGAATCAAGGAAATCAAAGCGTGGATGACTATTTTAAAGAGATAGAGATGACTATAATTCGGACTAACATTGAGGAGGACTGGGAGGCCACTATGGCATGATTTTTAAGCAGTCTAAATAGGGAGATAGCAAATGTATTTAAACTATACCATTATGTGGAGTTTGAAGAATTGGTACACATGGCAATAAAAGTGGGGAAGTAGTTAAAGCGGAGAGTGATTTTCAGACCCACAGTTGGAGTTAGTAGTTTCCCAAAACCCAAATGGGGCAAGGAAGGGTCAAATAAGTTGGGTTGGAAAAGTAAAGGGGAATCGTCAAGAGGGAAAGAAGAACTGACACAAAAGTACAAGGATCAAGTAGAGACCACAAAAAAGTACAAGGATAAAGTGGGGACCACATCTTCTAGGAATCGAGACATTAAACGCTTCAAATGTTAAGGGGTGGGGAACATAGCTTCTCAATGCCCCAGTAAGAGGACAATGGTGAACAAGATTGGGGTTATTGAAACAGTAGATGAGCAAAGTGAGGAAGATGAGATGCCAAAAGTAGATGATGAGCCCTATGAGGATGATGAAGATTTAAGACTAATGGCTTTCCTGACAACTTTAGTGTCTAGGAGATTCCTTAATACTTGGGCACAAGTGAATGAGGCAGACTTGAAGCGGGAAAATATTTTTCACACCAGGTGTCTTATGGGAGGAAAGCCTTAGAGTATGATTATTAGTGGAGGTAGTTGCACTAATATGGCCAGTGTAGTTTTTGTGGAGAAGATGGGGTTACCATTGATCAAACACCCTAAACCTTATAAGTTGTAATGGCTCAATGACAGTGGTGAGGTCAAGGTGAACAAACAGGTGTTAATAGAATTCACTATTGGGATTTATCCCGATAAGGTTTGAAGTGATGTAGTTCCAATGTAAGCAACCCATATTTTATTAGGAAGGCTTTGGTAGTTTGACAGACGAGCTATGCATGATGGTTATAAGAATCAGTATAACTTCAAGATGGACGAAAGACCGATTATATTAGGGCCTTTAACACCTCAGCAAGTCTATGAGGACCAAGTTAAGTTGAAGCAGGAGGCAGATGAGCGATTGCAAAAAAAAAATTAAGAAAATGAGTGTAAAAGAGGAAGAAAGTTTGATTGGAAAAATGAGAGGAAAAAAAGAGAAAAAGGAGAGTACGAAAAGAAAGAGTTTCTTTGTAAGGAATGTGAGATTATGAGGGCCCTATCAGAAAACCAACAATTAATTTTGTTGGTATATAAGGGGTCTCTCCTTGCTCTTAATTTGACTAACAAATCCCTCTCCAATTTGGTTGTTTCTTTATTGGAGGAGTTTGCATATGTGTTCCCTGAGGAGCTACCTAGTGGGTTACCACCCATTAAGGGAATTAAACACTAGATAGACTTTGTACTCGAGGCTACTATTCTAAACTGACCAGCTTATAAGAGTAACCCTGAGAAAACAAAGGAACTTCAAAGGCAGGTAGAGGAACCTATGAGAAAAGGGTATGTGAGGGAAAGCATGAGCCCAGGTGCTGTACTCGTCTTGCTCGTGCCTAAGAAAAATGAAACCTGGAGGATGTGCGTTGATTGCAGAGCCATTAATGGTATAATGGTAAAGTATTGCCATCCTATTCCAAGGTTAGATGATATGCTAAATGAGCTTCATAGGGCTAAAATTTTTAGCAAAATAGATTTAAAAAGTGGATATCATCAAATCAGGACGAAAGAAGGGGATGAATGGAAAACGACATTCAAAACAAAATATAGCTTATATGAGTGGTTAGTTATGTCGTTTATCAAATCCACCTAGTACTTTCATGTGGTTAATAAATTATGTCTTGCGTATCTTTATCGGTAAATTTGTTGTGGTATATTTTGACGACATTCTTATTTATAGTACATGCTTAGAGGTTCACATTGGAAATTTGAGAGAGGTGCTGAATGTACTTAGAGAGGAAAAACTTTACGCTAGTATTCAAAAATGTCATTTTTGCATAGATAAAATTGTTTTCCTTAGATTTGTTGTGAGTCAAAATGGAGTGGAGGTGGATGAGGAAAAGTTAAGAACAATTAAGGAATGACCCACACTTAAAAGCATCACAGAGGTAAGAAGTTTCCATGGGATGACTAGTTTTTATGGCAGGTTTTTTAAAGATTTTAGCACACTAGCTGCTCCCATAACTGACGCAATTAAGAAAAACATAGGATTTAAGTGGGACAAGGTATAGGAAATAGGTTTTAATTTGATTAAAGAGAAATTGTGCTCTACATCTGTTCTAGCTTTACCTGATTTTTCTAAAACTTTTGAAATTGAATATGATGCGTTGGGAATAGGTATTAGTACTGTGTTAATGTAGGAAAGGAGACCCATTGCGTATTTCAACGGGGCACCACTCAATTATCCTACCTATGATAAGGAGCTCTATGACCTCGTTAAAGTATTAGAGACATGGCAACACTATTTATAGCCAAAGGAGTTCGTGATTTACACTGATCACAAGCCATTAAAGCACTTAAAGGGATAAGGCAAGTTGAATAAAAGCCATATCAAATGGATGGAATTCATTGAGTCCTTTCCATATGTGATCAAATACAAACAGGATAAGGAGAATGTGATAGTAGATGCCCTATCTTGCAGGTATGCCTTAATTACTACTTTAAGTGCCAAATTATTAGGATTTGAATTTTTTAAGGACTCGTATAATAAGGATCTTGATTTTTTCGATATATTTGTCACATGTGAGAAGGGGATAGTTAATCAATTTTGTAGGATGGATGGGTACTTGTTTAGAGAAATTAAGTTGTGTATACCCGTTTGTTTGATTAAGGAACTGTTGGTTAAGGAAGGCCATTAAGGTAGTTTAATGGGACACTTTGGGGTGCAAAACACTTTAGGTGCGCTTGTCGAACATTTTTATTGGCCTAGGATGAGACGTGATGTGGAAAAATTTTGTGCAAATTGTGTCACTTGTAAGAAGGCTAAGTCTAAAGGGTTAGCCCAGGGTTTGTACACACCTTTACCTGTACCTAATGAACCTTGGACAGATATTTCTATGCACTTTGTACTAGGTTTACCTAAGACAAGCAAGGGGAAAGATTCTATTTTTATGGTAGTTGATTGGTTCAGTAAAATGGCGCACTTTATTCCTTGTCGTAAAACTAATGATGCAACCCACGTAGCAGATTTGTTTTTTAGGGAAGTAGTATGTCTTCGTGGATTCTTAAAACTATCGTGTCAGATTAAGATGTTAAATTTCTTAGTCATTTTTGAAAGGTCTTATGGGGGAAACTGGGAACTAAATTACTATTTTCTACTACTTGTCACCCCTAAACTGACGGTCAAACCAAGGTAGTTAATCGAACTCTATCTTAATTACTTTGTGCCATTATAAAGAAAAATCTTAAGAGTTGGGAAGAATGTTTGCCTTTTGCTGAATTTGTATATAATAGAACTGTACATTCATCTACTGATTATTCACCTTTTGAAATTGTGTATGGTTTTAATCCTTTATCCCCGTTGGACTTAATGTTTTTGCCTGTTGATGAAAAGACTAGTTTAGATGGCAAAAGGAAGGCAGAATTGGTGAGTTCACTTCATGAGAAAGTGAAAGCTCAAATTGAGAAGAAGAATGAACAGTATACCAGCAAGGCCAACAAGGGACGACGTAAAGTTATCTTTGAACCTGGTAATTGGGTGTGGCTCCATATACATAAAGAGAGGTTCCTGAAGCAGAGGCAAAATAAGCATTTCAGGTCATTGAAAGGATCAACGACAACACATATAAATTAGAGCTCCTAGGTGAGTATAATGTATTGACCAATTTCAATGTTAGTGATTTATCTCCTTTTGACGCAGGTGTTGATTCGTGGACGAATCCTCTTGATGAAGAAGGGGATGATACGGACAAGGCTAAGATAAGGCAACGGGACCCTTTGCATGTGCCAGTTGGACCAATATCCCGAGCTCATGCTAAGCGAATTAAGGAGTCGATGGTGGGGTTGATTCAAGAGATTCAAATGAAGAGTTCGAGTGTCGAAACGGAGGAGGAGGTGTCCCATTACCTCAGTTGGACCATTATAGCAAGCATAGACTAAGCGCGACAATTTGGTAGAGAATCAAGTTTCAAAGGAAAATTATCCCAAAAATTATTCCTTTGACAATTTTGGCAAAAGAATCAAACTTTAAAGGAAATTATCACAAATACTATTCTTTGAATTAATTATCCTATTTAGTCTTTAGACCATTTTCTTAGTTAATTATTTTCATTAATTTAGATATTCACCCTGTATGGCTAGGATACTCCTATACTGTAAATACCCTCTTCCATTGTAAAGGAAGACACTTCTCTTTTGAATAAAAATTGAAACAATTCTCTTATGAGTTTGTGACTTTATCGCTCTCAAGTCATACGTTCATTTTTTGAACACTTCCGAACTTATTGAAGGCGTGACCATCCTTCGTGGCATTCAACTTTCTAGGGTTCTTCAAACATCATCTTTCTGAGTCTAAGGTTTTATATACCTTAGGTTTTTAAGTCGTGTTTGATGAGTCTTTAGAGATTTCTGATCCATTTACTGGATGTTAGCTTTCTTGGTGATATTAATCCATTTATTTTTTCGTGTCAGATGCCATACGTTGTTGATGTTTCATATGATGAGAGCCTTCTGCTATGGCACGTAGCCACAGAGTTCCTCTACAACGCCGAAACTTTAGATGATGTTAGCAACGAGAGGCTGTTCAGTAAGATGCTGTCAGATTATATGTTGTATCTTCTGATTGTACAGGCTAGTATGATGACTTTTAAGGCAGGCATTGGTAAGATCAAGAATCGTGACATTCCTGCTGAGGCTAAGAGATTTTTCAAAGGGAATAATTTTAAATCGAAAGAATTGGAGGTTGCTTTTAAACAGGTTCTTGATGTGAACACAAAGGTTAGGCCCATTAACGTGAAAGGGGACAGAAGCAAATCTGTGCTGTTTGATGCATATAGGCTAGCAAAAGAGTTACAGAAACTGAAGGAGAAGAAGAAATGGGAGAAGCTAAGCAAGATATGGGTGGAACTGTTATTGTAACACCCCACTCCCGCCGAACCCGAACCCGATGTCGACGGTGATACCCGAGTCCGTGCCCCGCGAGGGTGGCGTGTCACATCACTTATCAATTTAAAACTCAGTATATTT
>JANZXP010000141.1:0-14933 GCA_027576715.1 Erythroxylum flavicans
CGGAGGACATGAATCCTAGATCTTACATGGTTTGGGTCTCCTAAAGGATAAGTCTACTCATTGGTAGCAAATGTGACCTCCCACCGAGGCATGGTTTACAAGTACCTTTAGTGGATGAATTAAATGGTTACACACTCAACATATTTTATCAATAACCTGCCCATTGTAGCTCTGTTGGTAAAAATATGGACCAAATCATGGCGCTTCTCAAAATGTTAGGCATCAAGATGCTTGGTAGTTTTTTTAGTGGGAGGGTCCTAGTTTTTCCTTTAATGGATAAGATAGCCCACTGTCCCTTAGTATGTTATAGATAAGAAAACTAACCATCATGTAAAGTTTTTAAATCTATTATCATGCATACATGCATCACGATTTTATACAAAGTTCCAATATTGTTGACTAGTATGTTCTGTTTTAATAATTTATATTTTCAGACATAATCAACCACAATATGAATCCACTCACTTTGCTCTTGACTAATAAAAAATTAGAAAATGGAGAGAATTTTAATGACGGAGACGTGACCTTAACATTGTTTTTCAATATGAACCAATTTCATGGGTATTAACGGACAATGAACCTGCACCTCTGGGTGGTAATTCAACTTCTGAGCAAGTCCAACAACATGAGCGATGGCAGAATGCTGATAAGACTTATAATTGTTATATTCTAGCTTTTGTCTGCAGAATGTTGCAAAATCAAATTGCTTGCATGAAAACTGCTGGTGCAATGGTCCATCACCTACATGAGATGTTTGGTATGAGGACTAGGTCTGCAAGAGTGAAAGCTATCCAAACTTTTCATAATCTCAGACAAAAACTTGGTGAACCGGTGCAGGATTACATGCTGAAGGTAATCTCTGTGGTTACTGAGGCTGAGATGCTTGAGGCAGATATGGATGCGAACACATAGATGATTATGATCATTAATAGCTTAAACTCTTCTTTTCAGCAGTTTAAGTTAAACTATGAGCTCAGCAGTAAGGATTACACCTTAAGTGAGTTGATGAATACCCTCCAGAGTATGGAGGAGATATTAAATATCAAGGCTCATGGGCCAGAAGCTCATGTAACATCTTCTTCTAAGCCCAAGGCTAAGGGCAAGAAAAAGAAGAAGGGTCCAATGAAAAAGAAGGCCCAAACTGGGGTCAAGGTCTAACCTATGAAAAAGAAGGCCAAAGCGGACACTTAGGGAAAATGTTTCCAATGGGTGAGCAGGGTCACTAGAAAAGAAACTGTGTGGTTTACCTTGAGTCCCTCAAAAGGAAACAAGGTAAACAAGGTATGGGCTTCCTAAGTTTGTTAGGAACTAGAAATATGGCAGATTCTGATTCTTAGATTTTAGATTCAGGAGCCACTAACCATGTTTGTAATTCTTTGATGGGGTATCAGTAAAGGAAAAGACTACATAAAGGCCAGTTTCAAGTCCAGATAGCAGATGGATCCTATGTTTCGGCAGTATCAGTGGGAGTAATTATCTTGGACTTTCCTAGTGGTCATAGGCTATATTTGGAGGACATATATTACATCCCAACGATTGTGAGGAACATGGTTTTTGTTTTTTGTCTAATAAAATCTAGCTATTCCTTATATTATGAAAATATTGCTTTAATATATAAGAATAAGGATTTTATTTGTAATGCAATAATTGAACAGGGATTCTTCTTTATAGAACCTATGACAAGCTCACTAAACACCACAATATTAATAAAACTAAGACAATCTAATGACTCTAGCGTTAATTTAAAATATCTGTGGCATTGAAGAATCGGTCATATCAATCATAAAAGACTTGACAGGTTAGTGAAGGATGGGATCCTTGTAGGCTTGGATAATGATCCATTACCCACCTGTGAATCTTGAATTGAAGGAAAAATGACCAAAGCCTCATTTTCTTCCAAAGGAAACAGATCTGGTTCCACGTTGGACCTGGTACACACTGATGTGTGTGAGCCCATGAACGTACAAGCTAGAGGAGGTTATTAATACTTTGTAACCTTTATAGATGATTACTCTAGACCTAGCTATTTATATTTAATGCATAAAAAGAGTGAGTCCTTTGAAAAGTTCAAAGAATTCAAAACTGAAGCTGAGAAGTAGCTAGGCAAGACATTAAAATAACTTCGATCGGATCAAGGTGGTGAGTACTTATTTGGAGAGTTCCAACAATATTTAATTGACAACGGAATTGTTTCCAACTTGTTAGCTCCTCGAACACCTCAACAAAATGGTGTAGCTGAGAGGAGAAATAAGACTCTATTAGAAATGGTAAGATCAATGATGTCCTACGCTAGCCTTCCAGAATTGTTCTAGGGATATTCCATACAAATGACAACTTATCTTCTTAACTTTGCTCCATCAAAATCATTGCCTAAAACACCTAGGGAGTTATGTACTAGATGACTACCTTCATTGAGGCACTTGAGGACTTAAGGCTACTCAGCCCACCTTCTAAGGCCTGAATCCACAAAGATGGAACTAAGGTCAGAAGTATGTTTGTTTGTATGATATCCTAAAGGTACACAAGGGTACTATTTTTACAGTCCTCAAGACAGGAAGGTATTTGTGTCGACGAATGTTACCTTCTTGGAGGAAGAATTTGTGAGAAATCATAAAGGAAGAAGTGAAGTAGTACTAAAGGAGTTAGCTATTTCATCTGAACTAAGAGTTGATTCAGATATAGCGGAACAAGATGTCGAAATAGATTCAAGAGTTGAATCAAAAGAGTAGCCTAAACGTCAAATAGTGCCTAGAAGTAGTGGGGGGGATTATGAGACAACCAAACAGGTATCTAAGTCTAGAAGAAGGCATAATTGCCATCTCAACCAAGAAGTAATGGATCTCATTACATATACACAAGCTATAAATGACGTTGATGCAAAAAAGTGGCTCAAGGTAATGGAATAGAAATAGATTCCATATACGCCAACGAAGTCTGGATCCCTATAAATCTAACACTAGGTGTAAAAGCCATAAGGTGTAAATGGAGCTTCAAAAGAAAGAGAGGATTTGATGGAAAGGTAGAGACTTTTAAAGTTAGATTGGTAGCTAAGGGCTATACTCAAAAGGAGGGTATAGATTATGAGGAGACTTTTTCTCCAGTTACCATGCTTAAGTGCATCAAAATTCTTTTGGCTATAACAGCCTATTTCAACTATAAAATAGGCAAATGGATGTCAAGACCACATTTCTTAATAGGAATCTTAAGGAGACCATTTATATAGCCCAACCATAATGATTCGCTGAGCCAGGTAATAAGCATAAGGTGTGCAAGCTGTAAATGTCCATTTATGGACTTAACCAAGCATTTAAGCCTTAGAACATTAGGTTTGATAAGGCTATCAAAACCTATGGGTTCATACGAAACCTAGATGAGCCTTATGGATACAAGAAGGCAAGGTTACTTTCCTAATTTTATATTTCGATGACATTATGCTCATTAGGAATGATATAGGAATGTTATCTATGGTCAAGGGATGAGTGAATGAATAGTTCTCAATGAAGGATTTGGGAGAGGCTAGCTATGTTTTAGGGATCAAGCTTATAAGGGATCGTAAGAACAAGCAGATAACCTTGTCTTAGCTAACCTACATTGTGAGCATGCTCAATAAGTTTGCCATACAAGATTCCAAGAGGGGTTTCACACTTACTAGACATGGAATCAAACTTTCAAAAGAGTAAGCACCTATGACCTAAGAGGAGGTCGAACGCATACGTAACATTCCATATGCTTCAACAGTTTGAAGTTTAATGTATGCCATGCTTTGCACTAGACCGGATATCTGTTACTTAGTGGGATTGGTAAGGAGATTCCAATCAAATCCGGGAATGGAGCATTGGACTGTGGTCAAGTGCATACTGAAGTATCTTTGTAAGACGAAGAACCTAATTTTTGTTTACTCTAAAAGTGACCTTAGTCTGACAGGATATATGGATTTCGATTTCCAGTCAGATGTTGATTCAAGGAAATCAACTTCTAGTTCTATATTTACTTTGGGAGGTGGAGCCATAGTTCGGAGGAGTGTCATGCAATCTTGTGTTATTTATTCGACTATGGAGGCTGAGTATGTTGCAAGTTCTGTAGTAGCAAAGGAAGCAGTCTAGCTCCGCAAGTTCCTAAAGGATTTGGAGGTAGTTCCTGAGGTGGAAAAGGCCACACTTTATTGTGATAATAGTGGGGTAGTGGTTAATTCTGAAGAACCTCAGAACCACAAAGCTGCCAAACACATTGAGAGAAAGTGTCATCTCATAAGGGGGATAATATAACATAGTGAGGTGGATGTTGTGAAGTTTCCCACAGATCAAAACCTTGCTGATCCATTCATAAAGACGCTGTCACAGAAGAGCTTCGAGGGTCACCTAGAAGGCATGGGAATATGTAAAACTTGCTTTAGGGCAAGTGGGAGATTGTTAGGGTTATGTAAATATAGTGCCCTAGGAAGCAAGTGTATTTACATATATCTTAATTTTTTTCTAGTTACAATATTGTAATGAAAATTTTTATTATTAATAAAACAAAAGAGTTTGGTTTTATTTGTAGGAGCATATTATAACTAGCCATAAGGTACCAAGGTTCTTTTGTAAGTAATATACATATACATGGAGATGTATGGGAAACATGTATATTATTAGAATCTAAATTACTTGATTCATAGTCGAATAATCAAGTTGGTCGCTTGATTATGGTTTAGACTATAGTGTTGCAATTTACTTCTGCGTAAGTAAAGGAGTTTACTTCAAGGAAATGATGAGTTTCAAATCATGATAGTAGTTGACTATCGATAATGGCACTATTAAATGAATCTGGAATTGCGTATGTTTTTAAAGAATAAAGTAGGTCGTTACTTTAATCTTAAAACATACACCTTAACATTCATTTATTACAAACCACAATCTTGATGAGTGGTGAACTCGTGTGTATTTCATTATAATTCTTTATACGATCAGAATGGATTTTTATAGGGTATCATTCCAGTGTCCTCATGTTGGAATTATTAATTGAAACATGCATCAGAGAACATTTACTCAAATAAAGAGCTTATAGTGAAATCACCACTTCTAGATGTTTTTACAAAGATTGGTAATTAAACTGGCACCAGTTGTTTGATGGACTAGCTACCCATCAAGTCTTAACACCAAGATTAGATTTTGTGTGTTAATCACCATGTAGAGTGAAATGTGAGATTTTGAAGGAAAAACCAAGATAAGGGAAAAAACGGCAATCTTACCCTTTATTGTGTGGATGGCTATAACATGGTTCATCATAGAGTTTGAAATCGAATTAATAATTTTGAAACATAGTTTCTTATAATTTTAAGTAATTCAAGAGTTCAACCAATTGTCTTTAGTGGAATGACATTTGGTTAATAAGTCGAAATTAATTCTAATGAGAATAAATTAATTCCGGGCTTATTGGAGCTTGAATTATTTAAGTCCAATTAGATTCTCCACTTGGCTTCTGGGAAGGTTATTAAGGAAAGTAAGAAAAATAAACAGACGTTACCAGAAAAAAATGAGACATTTTGGAGAGAATTGGACAAATTAGATTCAGGCCAATAAGACCGGAAAAATTTAATTAAGAGTTAATTAAATTGGGTTTTAAGCCTATAATTAAAAGTTGGGCTTACACTAATTAATTGTTAATTAGAAACTCAAAGAAACATTTAATATTGGGCTAGAATTCAATTTGATTTGATTAATTAGATTAATTGAATTGAAACCAAAGTTTTAATACAAAGTGGAGTGGACGACTCTTTAGCATTCTTAAATAATGCTCATCATCATTAAAAGGTTAATGGCTGGTTTTTAAAGATGAAACATGTAAATGACTCTTTTGATTCATTGTTTGAATGAGTAGGTTTTAATTTAGAAAAACGTATAGCATTTTTTAGCATTAAAAAATGAATGAATGTGTGGCTTTTGGAAGCTCTCTCCACTCTCTCACAACACATTCGGTCATGCTTTTATTACAATAATAAAAACATTATTAAGAGAGATAACGTGCAAGGTGCTGTATGGGAAAAGACGCAAGTCTTTTGATTTTTGGTTTTGCTAAACGAACAATTGAGTTTTTGGCTTTAACTTTCTCCAATCTCTCACAAACCGTCCAAGTGTTGGACAATTTGGTTTTACACAATTCAATTTCCAGCTTTTACAAAGAGGAATGTGTGTAACTTTTGGTCTCTATTTTCTCTCCACTAAGCTAGCCGAATATAGAAAAAGAGAAAGTCTCATTTTTGTTCTTTGAGCTAGTTGAACATACAAAAAAAAATCTCCATTATTTTTCTTCTCCTTTCCCACTAAAGGATTTTGATAACCAAGCTATCTAAGAAGAACAAGTGGTAGATTAGATTGATTGAGGACACAATAACTAGGAGTCAAAGTTGTAGCTACGAGTCAGTAATACTCCAATCTTGTTCTTATTATATTTATTTTCCTTATACCGTATTATATATGGATTAAAGCATGATGATTTGGTGTTTACGCTCTGGCTATATTGTGATTTCAGAAAAGTTTTTTTGAAATCTACCATTTAGCCAAACCAAGCATGTTTTTGTTTTCGATCTAACATTACCTAGGCCTAAAAGTCCAAAATATGCCTCGAAAAGTCACGTTTTAAAGCTGATCTGCATCTGCTGTCCTGTAGGCCACTATCATGGACTGTATTGCCATGATTGTGGTGCTCAATTTTTTCTCTCTATCACGATCATGGCCACAGTCGTGGCAAACCACCGAGCTTCTGTCATGATCGTGGCCCTGGGCTTTGCTTTAGATTTCTTTTGAATTCTCTTCGTTCTTTGATATTTGATCTGAAACACAAACAAACACATCAAGGTACCTCAATTACACAAAATTTAAGCTCAATAGCATACTCTAACCCATAAAACACTCAAAGCACAAATATCTAACTAAATAACATAATCCTAACCTAAATATGCACTAATCATTCAATTTAAAAACTAAACACATACTAAACTGACCATTAAAATATTATGCAACCTACATTTATCAGAAGCTAGGTATAGGCTTACATAACAAAACTCCCAAATCTGCTCATTTTATTACCTAGAATACGAGAGAATATAAAGACTAAATTAACTCGAAAGCACTTATGGAGTTTCAATTTGCTTCGACGATACTATTGCATCCTTACAAATAATCCAATATGTTAAAATTTGTATAAAAATTAAGCATGAATCTCCTTTGCCATATTTTATTAAGGTGATAAGGCTAGGTAATTATTTTAATAATGATTATACTTAGATAAGTCTTTGTTAAGTTCAATTAACTTAGAAAGTATGTTAAGAGACTAGCATAAAATTTGTAAAAGAAGGCTTTTTTAAGTTTACAATAGAGGAAGTTGAGACAATTTTAAATTTATAAACATAACTATGAAACCCTCAATTAAGACCTCAATAATTTCCACTAGTTTTTCTTCTCTCTCTTCTAATAATATAGAACCATAAATCCTATCCACATGGACTAACTCCCCTAACATTCCCACAAATAAACTACCTTTCATAAAGACTCCTAAAATGGGAAAAGCTGAAATATTATCTGAAAATTATAGCTTCAGTAGACCAATTTGAAGGCTTTTTTATTTCAAATTATGAATGGAACAACAAAGGCCCTAATAGTAAGAAAATAAAAAAAAAGCACAAGAAAGTTAGGAGAGAAAGGATACTCAACTATATTATCTTCTTTAACTAAATAATCATTGGTGTTTAGAACATTAAAGAGATAAATAATCTTGCTAAAATTTTTACAATTTGTAATTTCATCAAGCATCACAAACTAATTGTAGGCTTTTTAGAGAAGAAGATCAAAGATGGAAACCATTATCTTTTTAACAAGGTTTGTAGCTCTAGGCATTATATCAATAATTTAGATCTCCATTATAATAACATATTCATTGTGACTTAGAACACTTCATTTTGCTTAATTTCTGTGCTTAAAACCTTAGACAAGCTCAGCCACCTTAAGTTTACCCCCTTTATTAAAAAGGATTTGTACCTCCTGACCATTCTCTATACCTCTAATAGTCTATTATTGAGGAAAATTTTAGAATGCCATTATATACCTTCAATAATCTATTATTTAGGAAAAACCTTGGAATACCATTATTAATATTTCTTGTAATATCTCTTTAATATAAGCCCTTTTTGGGGATTTTAATACCAAATTAATAGTAAGAGAACCTCTTGGGGGTCTATTAAATGAGACCTTATGATAGGATTGAATCATCTTATATTTTCTTATGTATTTCAATGTCTTTTCAATCCTATTATTGTGTTTAAATACTCAATTTATGTTCATCTTGTGTTTACATATAGATTAAATGAGTGAACACAATGTTTGCTAAAAGGAAGAAGTTTGATAAAGTTTGGAGAGCCATCCATGGAGGAGAAACGATGAAGGGCATTCAGAGGAGAATTACAGAAGACTCGAGAAATAAAACAGGGCCACGATCGTGACAAATATGCCACAATTATAATAGAAGCTTGAGCATATGGCCACGATTATGGGGAGTCAACCACAATCGTGACAGAGAGCAGATAAATTGGCCACGATCGTACACTAAAGTACATGATCGTAGCCTATGCACAGACAAATACGAACAACCTTCCAAACTTAAGTTTTAAGGGACTTTTTGGACTTTTGAGGTAGAGAAAGATCCTAAGTTTTACCTTATGTGGAAGATACTACATAAAGAAAGAGAGGAGGACCTAGAGGGAGGCTACAAAATCTGCCACTTTTGAAAAACTTCAAGAAGAGAGAAGGAAGGAGCAGAGAAGTTTTTGTTATTTTCTTTATGCTTAGCTAGTTTATTTCATTTTCAAGTCTTTATCTTCATATGTCTTAATCTATTCATTCCATTAGTTTAGAGGTTTCTTAGTGTTAATCACGTTTTTACATATATTAGAATATTTATAGTGATTTTTTGATTGATTTTATAGTTGAAACTCATGAATTTTATAATGAACCTTTGAGATATATCAATTATGTTTATTCTTGCAATTTTCAATTTTTAATCTTGGTTGTTTGAGTTTATTTATATGTTTTTGTATATTTGAATTTATTTGTTATTTGAATGTTTAATGGTTTATGTTATGGGTTTTTGTTTATTTGTGATGTTTTTGATTAATTTATACTCAATAGTTAGGATCTATGCATGTTCTTAGGTTTATGATCAATTAATTTAGGTTTGTACACAAGTTGCGTGTTCTGGAATTTTCATTCTGACGTAATTAGTTCAGATTTTGTAATTTGGGTTATGATTAGTTATTTATTAGCATAAAGAGTTTTGATTTCCATTAAGTTAGTGTTGAAGTTTGGTTTTTACTACTTTAGTGTTAAAGTTTGGTTTTTACTACTTCATTTATTTCCAGCCTTTGTTTTATTTGAGTAAGTGTGAGTTTTGTTTATTTAATGTCTATTTTTCTTGATATGAACATGTGGCTAGACTACTTAGGGGTTTAAAGATATTATAAGAGTAAAGGGATGCAAATTGTAAGAATGAATTTGAACTTGTTTTAAATTGGTACTTGTATGTCTAGGTTGGTTTGGGATTTAGGATAAATGTCATGAATTAGGAATTGCCTATAGGCTTGATCATCCTTTAAGTAATTTTCTAATTTGAAAGCTAGGGTTGAGCGTGTGATATGTAATAGTCCATAGTGATTCTCGAAAGTAGCAATAGGTTAGTTGAATTTGTCAGGATACTTAATCAACTAATCTAGGCTCCCATTCCTTTAGGTTACACCTTCCGAGCTTGTGAGTAGGTGGCCTAAGTTAGTTGTTTGTTAGGACGTGATGCATCTTTGCTATTAAAGTTAGAGAGCCTATTTTAGGTTATAGTAGAGATCGGGAGCAATTCTAGAGCTTATTAGTTTTGCCTATTTTAGAGAAATTAAGGGTTCGAGAGCTTAATCGAGTCCGTAGGTTAACTCTATGATAAGAGTATCTTTTATTTAGATTCAAGGATCAATGAACTTCCCAAAATCCCAAAGATATCTCCAACCCACTTCTTTACCATTGTTATTAGACTTTTCTAAATTTGCTTTGTGCTTGTCTTTTTGATTACATTCATTGCATATTAGTTGTCTCGTCTTTATTAGATCAAGGAGTTTTGTTTTCTTTTTTTACAACATTTGAAATAGCATTTGCATCCTAGCTCTCTGTGGTTCGACCCTAGCTCACCATTTACTGCATAGTTTGGTCGTTAGGAATTTATTATTTTGTAGTTAACAATAAGCTATCAAATTTTTGGCACTGTTATCGGGGAGTTGGCATGTGATAATTGTTATTTCTTATGTTATTTTTATTTTGTTTTTATTGTTCTTGTTCATTCTTTCATCAGTCTGCATGTCCCGTAGTTCCTCAAAACACATTCATTTGCTCAAATTTGCTAAGGAAAATAAAAGTTCATTAGTCTCTCCACTTAACCCTTTCTCTTTTTTATCTTATTATAGCTCGCACCATATTTCGTCAGCGAGAGCAAGGAACCATACAAACCTTCTTGGGAGTGGTCGTTTCTTATCCTTTGAAGAAGAAGTCAATGGTAGTTCAGACTCAATAAAGGAAATTATGAAACCCCATCAGCGCACCTTAAAGGAGTTTACAACCCTTTCTTTCAACTCTAATTTGCTTTATATCAATTATGCAGATAATGAGTTAGAAGTTGAAATTAAACCTGGACTAATACGTGCATTGCCTACTTTTATAGGTTTTTGTGACACCAGCTCACTGAGATCAGGCTACATCATTGATCCTAATAAGTTCCTGAAGGAGTTCCGTATTGCGTGCTTAGGTATGAAGTTAGAGGGAGTCTCAATGGAGCAACTCAAGCTAAAGACATTTCCCTTTGCCTTAGCAAATGTACCCAAGGAATGATTGTTGATTTGCCCGACGACTCGGTCAACATATGGGAGCAAATGTAGCAAGCATTTTTAGAGAATTACTTCCTTTCCTTAAGCGCCGCTAACATTAGAAAGGAGATATGTGGAATTCAACAAGACATAAGGGAGTCTTTACAAGAGTCTTGGGAGCGTTTTAAGAGGCTTTGCAACAGTTGTCCAAACTATCAGATAAGTGATCAGTTATTAATTCAATATTTATATAAAGGGTTACTTCCTTTAGATAGGAATATGATAGACGCTGCGAGTGGTAAAGCCTTGGTGAACATGACATTAGAGGATATTAGGAACTTGGTGGCAACAATGGAAACAAACTCCCAGTATTAGGGCAATCACAGTGATGCTTCCTCCTCGATAAAGTAGGTGAAGGAGGTCTCTATCTCCAAGTTGGAGCAGCAACTTGCATATTTGACTTCCTTAGTATAGCAAGGGAAAGGGGCCTACTAAGGTATGTGATATTTGTGCAATAGTTGACTATCTTACAAATGCATGCCCTTCCTTGCAGGATGAACAAAAAGTTAATGTAGTTAGGGGCTTCCAAGGACAACAGAGGAGGTATAACCCTTTTTCCCCTTTCCCCCACTTACAATTCAGGGTGGAAGGATCATCCCAACTTTAGGTATGGGAACCCACAACAAAGGGGCAGTTCTAATGCACACCAACCCAATTATCAGCAGCAGCAGCAATAAGGATTTCATGCATCACTAGTTTTTCAACAGAATCAACCACAGTTTTAGCCAAGGCCACTACCTGCACAACCACCACAATAACAACAAGCTGGAGGTATATCTTTAGAGGAAATTGTTAAGAGCTTAATGTCTAACACTCTTTACTTTCAGTAGGAAATGAGGAGTGGTTTGAAGAATTTGGAAAATCAGGTCAGTCAGTTAACTAATGCCGTAGGGAAGCTACAGGCCCAAAATTCCACCAGGTTGCTAATAGGTGTGAATTGCATCATGTTTTAGGGCTTAATTGTTATGTATTAAGTGTCAATTTGAATGTTTAGAATGTTTTTAGGTCAGAATTGTGTTAGTTTGTGTGTTTAAGTGTTTTTATGGGTTAGTATAAGTCTTTAAGGTTAAATATTATATTTTTGAGGTACCTTTATGTGATTGTTAGTGTTTCAAGGTCAACATCAAAGAACGGAGAAGTTTTGGAGACTTTTGAGTCGAAACCACGGCCTAAAATTGTGATAGAAGCATGGGAGCCAGCCCACAAATGTGGCATATTGGCCACGATCGTGACAGAAGACTATAACATAGCTAAAGATCATGGCTTGATTGCTACGATCATGACAAAAAGGGTTAGATACAGGCCACGAACGTGGCATACAGGGACACGATCATGAATTGGATCGGGCAAACACATAAATAAAAGAAAACGTCAAATTTTGAAGGATTTTTTGGACCTTTTTAACCCTAAAAAAACCTAAGGCTGCTCAAAACACAAAAGCTATTTAGAGAACAAGAAGAACACAACAGAGGGAGCTGTTACATCAGCCACAATTTCAAAACTCTAGAGAGTTTTATTGAGAGATGGAGAAAGAAACGAAGGAAGAGAGACATGGAGAAGAAGCCAACGTGAAGTACTTCCTAAAATAGGAGGTTTCCCACCGTTGCTCCCTTCGTCATCCAATTCGAGTCTATTTTTGGTTTAGTTTCAATTTTATGATTGTATAAAATTTCAGATAGCTACTGATGATAGGATTGTTGAATGTTGAGGATTGTCTAAACTAACATTCGAGTTATTTTATCTTTGATATTAATGAAATTTGATTGTTGCGTTTTTATTGGATTTCTTATGATTTCAATTCTACACTTGCATAATTCGGTGATAAACTGAGAGGGTGAACCGAGTGAAAATTTTCCGTAGTTTTCTTGGACAACTTCAGATCTACATTATTTTTGGATAGATTGTTAATTGAGAGGTTACAATTCCCATAATTTTATTATGGTTTATAAATTAGGGTTAATGGTTATAACTCGAGAGAGAGTTGTTGGATCGAAAACTTAAGCATGTAAAATTTAGCTAAAATGGTAGATTTCAAAGTTTTTTTTTTTAGAAATCAAATTTCAGCGGAAACAATATAACCAAATCAACATGTCAAGCCATACCTGATATAGTATAAGGAAAATATTTAACATAAGAACAAAATGGTAAAAATATGCCAACTCCTTCTCTACAGCTTTAACTCATTGCTGTGTTATCCTATTGTCGGCAATGTATCCTCTCCTAGGTGATGTATCCTCGACCAATTCGATCTACCACTTGTTCTACTTAGATAACTTGGTTAACAAGATCCTTTGGTGGGAAAAGTGAAGAAAACTTGAAGAGATTTTGCCTTAGAAAATGAAGCTAAAGATGAGACACCTTTTATGCAAATTTTGGCTATCTCATGTAAGATAGGAGAGAGAGAGATAAAAATTCAACAACCCTTATATTCTTTCTCTCAATTTCGGTTAAGCCTCAAAGAAAGAAGTGAAGTGCATCCAATGCATCACATTCTTCCTTAATCAATCATAAAGAAGCTAATAAATGAGACTCTTCTGATTTGTTTTAAGATGGCTATATGAAAAGACCAATAACCTAAAATGATACATCTCATTTTCGATTTTGTGATGAAAGAAGGAAGAGGGTCCATCAAATGCACCTCTTTTTTCTTTAATCTAATGAATGCTAAATGGTTACATGCTATCATTAAAAGACAACCATTAAACCATTTAATGATAAGGTTATAACTCCATTTAATGATGATAAAGCATGTTAAAAACCATCTTAAATGTAGCAAATCAATGCTAAATGTGTAGTTGCACATTTAGCACATTAAAACTGAAAACCCACCTCCTTTTATCTTTAATAACTTTAATTTAATTTAATTAATCTAATTAATCAAATTAAACCAAAGTCTAGCCCATTTCTAAAGGTTTATTTGGGCTTCTAATTAAAGTAAGCCCAACATTCAATCAAAGGCTTTAAAATCTCTACTTGTATTTCTTACTTTTCTTGATAACCTTCTTAGAAGGCAAATGGGGAATCTAATTGGAGTTCTATAATTTAAGCTCTAATAAGTCTGGAATTAATTTAATCTCATTAGAATTAATTCCAGCTTATTAACTAAATGTCATTCTACTAAAGACAATTATTTGAACTCTTGAATTACTAAATATTATGAGAACATATGTTTCAAATAAGATGTCCAATTCCAAACTCTAATATGAACATATTATAACCATCTACAAAATAAAAGGTAAAATTACTGTTTTGCCCTTATATTGATTTTTCCTTTTAGATCTCCCGTTTTACTCTATATGGTGATTAAAACATAAGATCTTATCTTGGTGTTAAGACTTGATGGATAGCTAGTCCATCAAACTACTGGCGCCAGTTTAATCACCAATCTCCATAAAACATCTAAAAGTGATTATATCATTGTAAACTCTTTATTTGAGTGAATGTTTCCTGATACATGCTTCAATTAATAATTCTAACATACAAACACTGGATTGATACTCTGTAAAAATTCATTCCAATCATATCACGAATTATAATGAAACACATATGAGTTCACCACTCATCAAGATTGTGGTCCATAATAAACGAATGCTTAAGTGTATATTTTAAGATTAAAGTAACAGCCTACTTTATCTTTTTAAAACATACGTTATTCCTGATTCAATTAATATTGCCATTATTGATAGTCAACTACTATTATGATATGAAACTCATCATTCCCTTGAAGTAAACTCTTTTGCTTACATGAAGATAAATCACAACACTACAGTCTAAACCATGATCAAGCGACCAACTTGATTATTCAACTGTGAATCAATTATTTTAGATTCTAATAATATACATGTTTCCCATACATATCTATGTATATGTATATTACTTTCAAAAGAATCTCGGTACCTTATGACTAGTTTTATTATGATCATACATACAAAACCAAACTCTTTTATTTTATTAATAATAAATATTTTCATTACAAAAAGTAACTGGAAGAAAATTAAGTTATAAG
>JANZXP010000144.1:0-38114 GCA_027576715.1 Erythroxylum flavicans
CATATCTCTTCCACCACCACCCCCACCCCTTCAAGCTCCTCCTCCACCACCACCGCCACCTCTTCAAGCTCCTCCACCACCACCGCCACCACCTCTTCAAGCTCCTCCACCCCCACCGCTGCCACCTCTTCAAGCTCCTCCACCACCACCATCACTTCTTCCCCCACCACCATCTATTCCATCAGAGCCATCTACTCATATTCTGTCAATGGGTGCACTACCAACCATGGTATCCCAAGCATCTGTACCTATTCAACCAACTGTACAGCCTAAATCGGTATTTTCCTCTCTACCATTGTTGTAGTCTAAAAAACAGTCGGCAATAATTTATTATAGTTGGTTTATAGTTCAATTGCTTTTTCCTTTCATTTTAACATTTGTGTTGTATTTCTTATGATCTATTTATCATTATGCAGGCTAACCAAATGATCACCATGCCTGGAAATTCTACTCAAGGAAATCATGTAGATGGTGTTATGAAAAGTGAATTGTTTCCACAGCACTTTACACCATCAGCAGTTTGCAACCAAGAACCTACAGGATTTAGTTCATCAAGGCAATTGGAATATGGGCAAAATGGCACATATATGAATCCTCAAGCTTCTCAAACAAATCCACATTTTCAACCAGGTAATACACCGTTTTTGCAAAGACCACCGCATCCTAACCTGCCTCAGAATACAACTGGTCATTTCCCCTTCACAAACCCTGCAATTCAGCAGCTCCCACAGCAAGTGTATCCCCATCCATACAATTTATCATCCCTTCCTGATTCAAGAAGGCAATTTGTTCCTGAAGATCAATGGAGGATGCCCTCAAGTGATTTTAATACCAACAATCACCATGGTGCATGGATGAATGGAAGAACTCCATCTCATGCAGGCCCTCCTTTTGGTCAGGAAGGTATGGATTAGTTAGTTAGATTGTGTTTTTGTGTGTAAAATATGAATCTGGATTCTTAGTCATTAGACGTGCATGTTACTGTTAGAATCTTCATGTTCCACCCAACTTGAGATTTTTCTCTACTTGGTTATCAGTGGATGAGGCGTATAAACTTTTTCAGCTATTGTGGTATATGGTTATGTTCAGCTGTGCCAGCTCCATTTGGAAGTAACTTTCTTTCGACAGTAGATTAGTTATGAATTAGAAATTAGAACATTGATGACAGTTGGGTAATTGTTGTTTAAATTGTTCATTCTCTGAAATATATCTTCTATCTAGCAATGAATCTATTCTGCTTGATTCTTTTTTCTTGTTGGTAGTTTTTCTTTCTTTGTTGTTTGTGGCTCACTTGATTGCACTACTTGGCATACTAACAATTAGGTTCAAAATTTCTGACATATTCCTTCTGTTAGGAGTTTAGATTACAAGATTGATGGCAATATGATTTCACATCAACAAAAAGAGGGATTTGTGTGTTTGAGTGGAGAAACGTGTTGGGTTATGTTTTTGTCGGCTGGGGACATTGGGTGGTAGGAGTCTTGCATCATTGCAGTTATTGGCTAAGTTTATTAAATTTTAATTTGACTTGAAAATTCTTAGTTCAGGATTTCACATCGTAAACTCGCGCAACATGCTTTTGCACATAAATCTGTCTACCTGTGTATTTTTGCTGACATTGACAGTTTAATATGCTAGTTCTCTACGTTTCTTCGCTATGGTGGTGCTTGAGAAGATCTGCATCACTACTGCTTATGTTTGTACAATGGTGGTCAATATATATGATTCTGAGCTAGAGGTTGATTTGGTCCTTAAATAGCTAATTTGGGATAATCATGTAAACACTGATTTGCCAGGCTACTTTAGGCCACCCATTGAAAGACCTGTTGCGAATAACATGAGTTTCCCACCCTCTGCCACTAACAGCTTGCCATCAGGAGCTCCAATTCCGGGTAATGTTTTCACTTGAACAACTCTTTTTTTTTTCTGGGATTTTCTTTAAGCTCCAGTTTGTGTTTATTTTAAGTATCACTCAAAGAAGTAATTTCTTGGTTGTGTTATTTTAGGTCATGGTGCATCACCAATGTTGCCTTGTAGACCAGACATGTCCACACTTAATTGCTGGAGACCTTCGTAAGGATTAGTCTGATGCCTTGCCTACATGAAGTAAGTTCGTTTCTTTCTAAGGTTTGCTTCATGTCTGATGAATTATTCTGGAGCTAAACTCAAAAAGTTGGTTCCATTTGTTTAGAAGTTATATATATGGATCATTACCTGAATTAATTGTTTATCTGATGAAATGTGACCTGAAGTGTGTTTCTTAGACTGATCCTATGTGGAACTTTTGCTTTCTTGTCCTGGTTTCCAATGTTTCATTATCATAGTTTGCTATTCTGTAATGGATATATCCTTCCTTCCATATAAGTTGTTACTGAAATGTATTGAAATTTACATTTATAGTTCTTATGTTTTGGATGCAGTTAATACCTTCAAAGGCTTTGGCCAGAGAATGTGCAGTCTCTGTTTTACTTCTTTTGGTGGGTGCCAAATTTGTGTCGGTTGGTTTTCCTACTGCTGTCCGTAGGAATACATACCATGATTTTTGTGTACTCCAAAGAAAAAGACCTTACTCGCGGACAAAACCACTGCATAAAAGCAGTGATTAGACCATGTGGAGACTCATGGCAGGACTGTGTATATTGTAATTTTTCCTGACAAATGTAGCCCAGGAACATTTGCTTCCAAGTGTTGGCCCATGTTTCTGACTTGGTTAGTACATCACATCTTAACTTTGTAATTATACTGGAATTTTTTTAATATAAAATTACTTTTTCAGTTAAGACTGGACGAATTATTGTTATACAAATCCATGTGAAATGTAAATGTTATTGTATTTAATCCTTCTGTCACAATGTTGAATCTTTGTACCTCCCTCTACCAGTCTATGTTCAGAATTCCATCTCAACTTTTCCACCAAGTCAGAGCCATGCTTAATTAATTTGCTCACAAATTCTGTTACTTTGTGCATTTTGTGTTATTTATGTTGAAGTGGAAGTTACTCTTATCTAGCACGCTATCTTTTCTCCGAGCCGGGCATCAGCTAGTCCTCTCTTCTTGTTCTTGTTTGCAAGCTAGATGGAGTTCTGATTTAGTTATAGATTACAAAGCTTTTTAAATTTAGTGTCAAATAGTATCTAGAATATTTATGCAAGCTTTCATCATCTCATCTGGAGTAATTTTCAAGTTTGACGGAAGTGACATAAGGAAGTTTGTTTTGTTTGATGAATCTTTGAGCTCTAGTTATCTGTTTAAGAAGGTGGTTGCATTACCTTTAGTACGAAAATGATATGACAGGTGCTATTATTGAGAACTAGATATCTTCATACTTCAACAATTGGACAGTTCACAACAGTTTTTCTAAAATCTCTTTGAACATCCTGTCCATTTTCTGAAATGTTTATTACTAGATTGATGCAGTTAAGATCTGGAATCAAATACATTCTTCTAGCTGACTCAGTTTTCCTAACACAACTGCGTCAATCCTGCTTAAATTCCTCCGCAACTAAGATTTTGAGAAGACAAAATCGTGTGTTGATTTGTTTCCAATTCTTTTAATCTCTTCAATGCAAGTCTGATGATCTTTTTAGAGTTTTGCTTCACTTAAAAGAAGGCTTTCTTGAATTATGCCATTAAAAGACTTATTGTGGAATTACACAAAGTGATTAACTATGTTTTACCTTTTAGTTTTAAGTCCATACGACGTAACTTTAGAGGTAATGACTGAATTCTTCTCAACTTACATGTTTTGTCTCATGAAACTGAACTATTAAGGTAACACAAAAGTGTTTTCCCTGTCAAAGGGGAGAAGAAAATATTTCATGGTTTTTTATCTTTGTGTGTGTTAGCAAAGGGACCGACAATGTTAAAGAGAGATAGAGTTGCAAAATCTAAGTGAAGTGTAAAAAGTCTTTTGATGTACTTGTATCTGTGGTGAGTTTCCATGTGCAAATAATATAACATAGATAGACTAATTTTAACAATTTAAGTAAATAGTGCTGTGCGAAAGCATTTGCTGCAATTTCTAGGAAACCCAAAAAAGTAATCAGAAATCTTGCACTCTTGCATATGTGTAGTCGGTAGCATATGCATACACAAGTAGGGAGAGGGTAAAGATTTTTCACTCAATACTTGGAAGGATATGACACTTCTTTTTCTGTTTTTAATGCCATTAGAAATATGAATTTTCCAAAAAATGGTTTACTGATCTTACTCTCTTTTAAGATTTTGCATTTGAATATCTGAGAGAGAAGTGGTCTATTTCCTCAATATGTATTTTACTCTTGACAATCTCTTGATAAATAGGATGTGAATGTTGTGAGATTGTTGTTTTCTCCTTTTCTCGTTGTTTCCACTCTGCAGGAGTACCATCACTTATTTACAGTAAAATTTCATGTCTATTGGGCCTCAAAATGTTGATTTAAGTTTTGGTGCTTTTATATTATTTATGGGGTTTGCGAGATAAGTTTGTGTAAATGGCTGTGGTTACATATTGGTTCTGTTTATCAATCTCTTTGTTGTTATTTACCAACCTCTTTCTACTATATTAAATTGAATACTGGTCCATTGCCGTATATTTTGTTCCCATATTGGATGCGGTCTAAGGTGATTTAAGCTTCCAATGAGGACTTGTGACAGCTTTTTATTGGGGAAAACTGCGAGGACTTGTGCAATGTAGACAGTACCTCAGATATATTCAGACAAAGCATCACACACTTCATCCCTTGATTGTCCTTGTTGCTATTTTTGATAACATACAAAGAGAATTAATTCGAGATCTCTACTTCTAATGTTTTAAACTTCGTATTGATATTGTCATCTGCAATGGATCCTTCTGGGATTTTGTTAGTTTTAAATGCTTTTAGTATCAGTATTGTTGTTTTCAATGAGATTGGTATGGTGGGTGCTCAATTGTTCAACTGTTGGTTTCATAATTCTGGATTATATTTCAGTATGTTAAAACATGACCAGGCAATCCATCTGATGCCTTTTACCTTAGTAAAGTGCTTCAGCTTCGTCTTGTTGGTATAGCATTTTATCTTGATCTCTTTTCAAGTCTGTCCTCTTTGGGATGATAATTCTTTCCTGAGCTATTTATTGTTTTTCTGATACTTTAGGTGTAGATGTTTGTTTACTTTTGGGACTTGATACTTTTACTTACCAGCACAACTTAGTTGTGGGTTGATGGAGATTGCTGAATGTGAGAATTCGGGAGAACATTTTGCTCATAACCATGACCACCAGAAAGGATTATATGGATTAATTTCTTTGGCTTTAGTATACTGTGTTTTGTTGAATTCTTCTGTAGAATTTATACCGAATAGTTTGGCTTTACTAAGAGCATTTTTCTCTCAAGTTTATGTTGAATGGCCGGATTTTATGTTACACTACATTCATTTGCAGCAAACAATGCAAATAACTTGGAGCCTTATACTGTAATAAGCCTGTTAATTTCAAAATTGTGGAGATTCTGAGCTGCACCAACATGTCCTGCTTGTCAACTAAAGAACTCATTTTTGACTTGTCTTTAAGATATTGAATTTGAACATGGCTATAGATTCTGTAATTGCTTTGTTAGATAGAGAAGTTTGGATGGCGTGTCCTGATCCTAATAAAGATTTGTCCCCATCATTGCAACTGAGGATGCTAATAACTAAATGATTTGCTTGTACAGGCTTGTTAATGTCGTATCCATTTTGGTTTCATGGGGTGTGCTTAGGCGATAGGGAAGTGGAAACTTAAATGTGTCATCCATACTTTCCTTGGTCTGTATTATCTTCTAAAATTATCCATCTCTATTCAAGTTTCTTGGATGAAACCCTTTTATAAGTATTTGTGAGAACTTAAGGAGGCGGCTCGTTTGATGTGTATTGCCATGTTTCAAGTTGATTTACTTGCAATTGATACCCTTGATCAGGTCTTGGCGGAGGGAATTGTGAATAGTACATTTCTTTACAGGTGTTACTTTTTAAATGCATTTATTCCATTGTGCTCAGAAGAAGTAACCAAAATAGTACTTCCAAGATGTCGAAGCTAGCTAGCTAGTTGCACTTTTTTGTCCCTTTTTTTTTGGTTTTTGGACCATTTTCTTTAAGGGTAAGGTTATCTTGCGGCCTTTGGTGTTGCCAGTGACTGTTTTATTGAAAAAAAATAGTTTTGATAACACTTAAGTTTTTTCATTTTTTGCTTCCGCCAAATACTTATGAGGTCAAGTTTCAGAACGACATTGACCTTTGTGGATCTGAGCATGCTATTTATTCACCAACACGTTATTTTTACTATTTTTCTTCGCCTATGTTTCTGCTACTAGCGGGTTGTTTCAAATGCTTCTATTTGGCAACATGGTGGATGAACTTTGAGTGTTTGATGTGCCCAAGGGATTTCATTTAATTGATAATTAAGGCAATTGAGATCTTGTTGGTATCTTTAAACTGTTATGGTGTCTATTCTCTATTTGGGTTGAGATGGTAGGAATGGATTTGGGTGGAATATATATGTCAATATATGGTTCTGTGATTTTGATTCGGGTGCCTTCAGTTTCATGAGTTCCTAATATTATGATTTGCTAGTCTTATTATCAAACTGTTGTTGTTCTCAACTTTTGAATTTGAAATAATTAGATAAACTAAAAAGTCAGTTGAAACGTCTTTGTTATGCTAATTTTTAGAGCATATAAGTTATCAACCAATTGTTTATTGTCGCTTGAATTCTGGGGTTTGGTGCAGGAGCTAAGGGCCTTTTTCTACTTTTGTCAATTGGTGGATATTAATGTTCCAGATTTTGTTGTTAATCTTCATGTTCCTAACTACAGAATGAAAAGGATATTTACACTTACCCTTATCAAGGACAATGCTTTTGAGGCCTTTATTTTTCTTAAGCACAAGCTACAATCAGGTGATCAACAAATATGGACTATTGAAGTGTGATTCTCTCATTGCTGTAGTGTTATTCTTAAATTGTGTACAAAGGCAATGGTTGCTTTAAGATCTTCATAGTTGAGGCTATCTCATAAATAGGAGACAGAAATGTGGTGGTTGCATGAAATGCATATTCCTTTGCTGATGCCAACCATGAGGACGTCCTAGTCAGGTGACGGCTAAATGCTAGGCCTAAGGGATGGGATGCAACTGACTTTGGAGATGGTTCTGAAATTTAATGTGCTAGTCATTCGAGGTATTGGTTGAGTTTTTAGGAATTTTGAGTCCAAGTAATTGCTACTCTGATTGGTGCTTATCAGTTTGTTAGCAGTGGATAGTACTTAGACCCCTCTTTCAAGTATTTAGGGGTCGAGTAAATTTCATCTAGTTATTTCAGACTGGAAAAATCAAAGCATCTGTTCTGGTTACTCTTCAGAAAAGATGCTGGTAAACTTTGTATCGTGTGATAGCCTGGTTTTGTCATTAGCTTTTTGCGTATAATTCTTGTTTGTAAACTGTTTCCATAAACCTATCCTCATTAGCTAGAGAGATTAGCGTTGCCATCCTCCTGTCTCCTTTTTACAGAATTTCTGCCTTAAGAAAAATGCAATGTAGTTATTGTGGACTATAAATTTGTGCCTGTTGATATTTCTGTTAAATACATTATTTGATAACATAAGTTAGAAATGTGATTGTGGTGTAATTTTTCCTCTAAAGTTTTCTTTACCTGTTCTCCGTGTCTCCTTTTTCTTTTGGAAGTCTTGTAAATGCATTGCAGGCACATAGCTTTTTGATTATATTTAAGGACCTGTTGTTCTGACTTAACTGCGAAAATCTGTTTCTATGTTCTGACTTAACTGCAAAAATCTGTTTCAACTTACTTGTTGTTAAGACAACTTTTATTCTATCAACAAATTCCTATTTTAAACAGGAAATAGGTTACCATTTGCTATGTTTATCTGGTTAGTCAGATGTACACTAGGTATCTTCTAAAAGAATAGCGGCAAATTTCCTGCCTACTTGTTTATAGCACTAAGACATTAAAAGAAAATAAAATAATATAAACCAAAAACATAAATCAAAAGAATGTGCAAATTGCCACATATTTACTCCATCACCTTCTCTTTTATTTTATTCAATGGAGAAATATACAAGAAAGGAGGTGGGGGAATGGGGGAGTCCATATGTTTTCAAAGAGGCTGGATATTATTTGGGCTCAAAATAAAGAGATGTTTGTCCATTACGGTTGAGGTCAATGCCACCAATTATTATGGTTCTTTTTGTTCAGTATTTATTTTGACCTACATATTTCCTAAATCTTCCGGACCATTCTGTGCATGATGAATTCTGCTGTTTGTTTATAGTTCTCTCATACTCTGTCTTCGCTTCTGATAACGTGTCTGTCAGTGCTATGAGATGCCTGGTGAAACCTATTTAGGTATAAGTGTCGGATTTGTTGGCTATAAAGCATGATGTTTCTATGCTATAGCAAGCACTCCCTTGAAAATTCAGAAGCTGGTTTTGTAGTTATTTGCGGACTCTTAGCTGGATTGGAATGAAAAATGTGCCTCTGGATGAGAGAGAGTCTATAGAAATTAGTTGCATCCCTCTGTTATTTTACTGTTTAAGGCAGTAGTTTACACGTTCTTAAGGATCGTTTCTTGATTATCAAGAACAGTGAAACTTTTCTATTTCCAAATGACTCCATTTAAGGTTGATGAGAAGTCGTTAATTTATGTTTGTTTATAAAAATCCTGTTAAATGGGATCTGTCATGATCAAATAACTATTTCTTTGAGTCTCATTGTTGTTGCGTTGAATTAGTAATTTTTCATAGCATCTTAGGAGCTCTAATAATTGTTCTGGAAGAGGTTATGTTGTTGGCATTATTTTAAGGTCAGAGTACGAGTGGTGATGAGTGTACATCACTTTTGAGATTGTTCCTTTTGCATAATTTGTTGCTTTTAATGGTTTGAGAAGATTTTTGGTTTTAATTATTACCACTGTTATCTAATTAGTCTGGCTTGAGAGCATCTTGGACTGATTAATTGGGGAAACCGAATTTAGTAGTCCTTTTGGGCTTTGAACTAAATATTTTTGTGTTTAGGATTGGGGAAGCGGTGTGTGATAAGATAGGGTGAGGGGAATCAAGGTAGTCATATGTAGGTCTTCTTGGCACTGGGAGGCATCTCGTGGCCACACAGAGAGATTCTTGGTGAGAAAGGAAAATATAGCCCTTTGGCCGACTGCCACTTTAATTAAGGCTTCATGGAACCTGCTAAGACAGTTCTTTTGGAACTTTCCCATGTATGCTCAATTTTGAATCTTCTTGTTTTGGGCTTTTACTTGAGGGCATTTTGCCTACGGGGAAAAAGGTGTTTTTTTCTATAATATAATTATCTTACTTCTTACTAACAATGTTTGGTAGATTACTTGACGAAGAGATACTAATAAATCATATTTTGACAGGCGCAGCAAAAATTTAAGCCAGACTTCCTGTTGTTTATGGTGTTTGTGGTTGACGTCGGACAATAAGGTTGAAAGAAACTTCTGCAAATGTCAAGGTAAATATTTGACATGGATGCTATACTCATTACTGTGCTCCCAATTGTACATTACTGCTAAGAGTAGTTTTCCTGACATCTTTATGGACGAAAGTATAGGGTTCTGAAGTAGTTACAGTTTTCAAGTTAAACCATATAAGAAATCCCTTCCTGCACATTTGCTACATCTATAACATGCTGTACAGCTGTGTACCGATTGCAGTTGAGACAATTTGAACAATTTGCTTTTTGTTTCCATTCTCCTTCAAACGGTAGTATGGTTATTTTCCTAGTTTTGCTTTTCTTAATCTTTTAATCTATCGTCATATTAAAGGGTGTTATCAACTGGGAAAAACTCATCGGGATTTTATAACAGAATAATAGAGATGGCTCAAGTGTATGCAGTTGGCAGTGTACAATACTTCTACCTCTCAGATTCTGCCTTTTCTTTCCTTCGAGTGGCATCACCTTCCTCCTTGTCTCTGTTGTGTTTGATATTTATAGGATTTTATGGAGCAAATGCTACATCATTTTCTTAGTTCCTGGATGATAGCAAGACAGTTGTGATATGTTGGATTACACATTTAACCATTTGATAAATAAATCTGCTCAAGAACATCGTCCACCTTTGCACTCTCCTAAACTTTTATCCTATGCAATATTGTGATTTCCTCTACTTTTATCCTATGCAATATTGTGATTTCCTGGTTATGTATCTTCGTATGTGCAAGCCTTGGATGCTTTAATTATCCTATCATCTGGTTAAGTTGTAAGATGCCAGTATGGGGGGTATTCTGACTGAGAAGAGATCTGGTTGTTTGACTGAAGGCTTGTCAATTGTAATGCTATGTAGTTACATTGGTTAGGGATTTCAAGCTATGACTTCGCTTTCATGTTTTAGAGAGGCTTGGGGCAGCTTGACCTGAATCAATCCATGTTAATTAAATGCAAGTGCTAGCCTTCTGTATGGTTAACTCTCCGAGTGATTTTCTCGGGGTGGGGTGAAGATGAAATGTTAGGTATGGTATTGGGAAAGGAGTAGCAGTTTTCTTGTGCGAATTCTAAGCACTTCGCCACTTCTTGCCAACGGAGATTTTTGAAGATTTCAGGGTCAGGCATTTTCTTCTTGCGGACTTTCAGGACATATTTTCTGTTCAGCTTATGTATCAGTGGAAACATTAGTTTTACTTATTTGTTTGTCTAATGGGACACCTTTGGAGCGAAGAAACCTGAATCCACTTTTAAAGGCATTCCCAAGGCTCGAACCTTAAAGATTGGGCTATTAGTTAGCATCACTACTTTATCCAAACCTGGAAGCTTTGTTCTGTAATGGACATGGCGAAGTTCTTGGAAGATATAGGGCAATAACGCAGCTCATAGCAACATTAGGATTCCCATACCTAAGGGGCATTATTTGGGATTGGGAAGATGTTATGACGTCTGACAAGTTTTAACTTTTTCAGTGAAATAAAGTTATCTTCTTATATATATATAGATTCCCAATCAAAGTAGCAAGTCCAATCGTTGAAAGTTGTTGAATTATTTCGTGATCTGATGTCAAATGTAAACATTACAGGCTGACTTGAAGCGTTTTGTTACGCAAGTTGCGGGACAAGATAATGTTTCATTTGGCGCTAAAACGTATTATTGTGATTGTAGGACTCTATAATTCATTTTTTTTAGTTTTAATTCTCATAACATACGGTGTAAGAGACCCAAGTATTCTGGAAGTACTTCAGGATTTCAAAAGCAGTTTCGTTCATGATCAAATTTGTCCTTCAAAGTCCAAAATAAGGCAACTTTCCAAGTACTTGCTTCAACTTTAGTTTATTATTCATGCTAAACTAACTAACTAAATAAGTGCAAATACAATGTGATTTGCAATCCCATTCCGTGTTCACATTCAGGAGTCCAGACAGTATCTACGAAGACTTGAAGAGGCTATACAGCTACTTTGCAATGGTACAACAATGTGTAAATCGTTTAGGCTATACGATAAATACTGGTAAGATGATACATTGCCAATTTCTCCTGATGCAAAACCTGAATTATTATTTATGAAAAAAAATCATAAATAATTAAATATAAAATTGAAAACTGCTATGATCACATATAAACATTTCCGGGCTGATCCTTTCGTATTCTTGGAACGTGATTCTGTTGTATCTCTTTCTATTTACCTTTAAAGCAATAAACCGGCTGACCACATTCCAGACAACAGGTATTTTAAGTGCCGACTTATCAATCAAGTGCAGCTTTGTTTCTTCGACCAGTTATTGGGTTTGACAGGCCATCAAAAATTTGCTTTGTAATTGCTGAAGCTGTTAAGGCCTGTAGATCTGGCTTCATACTCCATTTGGAAGCCTGCCAAATGGATGAATTGCTACCATCCTGTTCAGGGAAACTTGATGCGCTATGTGACTTTTTTATCACTGAAACCCCGTCATCCATAGGAGAATCCATCAGATTTATTGGCATTGGAGTCGCCCCACCTGCTTCAGGTTCAGCTGATGAACTACTTCGGCCGGCCCCTTTGGATCTTAGGGCCAAACCCTTTCCTGTGATCGCTGAAAAAGCACCTCCACTGTTGTTATCATCCCTGATCAACAGTTGAGGGGAGTCAGCTTCTGATTTCAGACGCCTGCTCATAGATTTCTCATTCTTTTCCTCGCAGTTAGTTTCACCAACCTGTACCCGGTTATTGTCATCAGAAAGGCCATCAGCTAAGCTCTTAGATTTGCGGTTAAGGCTCAGTGGTGGATTAGAGGATGACGCGGGTTTTAGATACTGATCATCTTCAAGGAAGTTGGAACTTCTTTTGCTGTAGATTGCCATCTCAAAACCTTCTTGTTTACTCTTTTCATCTTTTGGTTTCAGCCCATAGTAACCTTGCAAAGAGCTCATGGCTGCAGAAACCTTCCGTTCAGAAGAATTTGGCTTTAAGGTTTTGAATGAATCAAAGATACCAGTCTTCACAGGACGAGGTGGGTTCTGCTTAGATTTGTTCAGTCTGCAAAAATAGTCCCAATATTTTTAATTTATGGTTGATCACAAATATATAAAGAGTTTGGACACAGCCAAGAGACAGACTACAGGTATAGAAGAGATAGAAAAATGCATTCATGAACTTCAAGAAAAACCCTATCGAATTTCCAACTTAAAAAGAAATATTGAGATCAGATTAAGGAATTTAATTTGTCACTAACGGTCTATGACATACATCCCTTCCCCAACTCTTGTAAAGATGTGGATGCAGAATCAAAAGCCTTCAATGCATTAATGCCATCAGAAATCCCTCAAAAACGAAATGCAACCTCCCTAAGAATATGAAATAAAACAAGCAACAAATGTCAGTATATTGGTTACCAAAAACATCTAAGCATGAGTAAGCTCTTCTAGTATGCAGATGAGTTTTCAGTTCCAAGTAAAATAAGACTTCCCAAATGAACCATGCAGCTGTGACGTAAAAAATACAGCAGCGCACAGCAAGGATCAAACCATGAAATCACTGGTCACTAAAGGTGCAGTCCAGAAGATACAAATAACTACCGGAACCATATTATATGTTGCAGGTAACGGAAATAGCACAGACATCTCGTTTTAACAATACCACTCCAGACTAGAAGGGAGTTGTTCCTGAGGGAGTTGTTCCTGTTCATTATCAGTTCCATTCTGATATTTTTGTGACCTGCATCTCCATAAGTATATGTACACAACCAATTCAATGCCACCCGGCACTATTGACACTTTTGGGCGTTGCAATGCATGTTCTAACAAGCATCTAAATCTAGGGCACTGCCGTTACCACTTCCACCAAATAACACGATTACCCCATTTCCAAGTAAGAATAACTGTCCTGTAAAAAAAAGGAAGCCAACGTACCCATAGCACAGACACAAATTAAAATAGTAGCTGTCATCAGTATCCTAAATCTAGTTTGAGTTGACATTTCCAGGATAAAGTATGGTACTCATCTTACAAAGCCGCTTAATGTCCTCTTCCTTAAACCATACTGATTGACTTATCCACTCATTCATGCTAATGAGATTGTTAATGGTCAATACCAATACTATGAGCTCAATTCTTGCAACTGAATTTAGAATAGAACAAAGACAATACAAAAACAGGTCAAGATTTAAGATTGCTATGCGACAGGTGAGCATTAGTTTAAGTCTCGTATGTCTTAAACAGCACAAATATGAAGATACATCACATATTTTGTAGTTGAACATATACGTGTTGCAGCAAAGTATGCTTAGCAATGATGAAGCATTACAAGAGAAAAGAAAAAAGAATAAACAAATAAAAAGCAATAAACAAGGAGAACATAACTATGGGAGTATGTCCATACCTTGCAGAATCAGAACCGTTGCACAAGCAAGGCGAGGGAGGATGGCGAGCTGGAAGTGGAATTTTAAGTGTTTTGAGAGCAAACATTTGGAGATCCGTAACCAGACCATTCATTTTTTTTATATCAGAAACCTAAAAAAATGCAGGGTAACCAGAAAAGTAAATCAGATGGTATTGTCATATGGGTTGGACGTTAAAATTTAGGGACATAAAAGCTTAGAGAATATGCAAAAGAAAATGACATAATGAACAAAGAAATTCAATACCTCAAAAATTAAATGATAATTAAGACTTACAACAAAGAAGAGACTCAAATTGTAACGGAAGACAGTCTTCACTGGTAAGTATGTGAATCATAATGATGCAAAGTAAAGCAAAGACTACGTTCAGACAGGTCTTAACATGCCAGAAAAGAAGAAACTTGTTTCCCTTAACCAATTCACCCCAAAAAACGCAAAGGTTCATAGAACTAATATGAATGAAAAAGACATCTTAAGTTTAACAAACTTCTACAATTAAATTAAACCATTAATCTTTCTGAAACTAATCAATTACGTAGACTCCACACGAGAATAGAGATAAAAATATGTAATTAAGCTATACATCAAATCAAAGTATAATTTATAATAATTAATTTTTTAATTTTAAAAAAAGAGATTGCATTCTGGGGATTGCTTCAGAAATCAAAAGTAGCAAATAAGAAAAAAGAAACATAAAAGACTCTCAAGCAAAGGGATTCGTTATACCTCAACCCCGTACTTAATGGCGACGCCGGCGAGCGTGTCGAATTTGGAAACGGGATGTTGGATAAAGCCACCATTACTCCCAGAGGAACAAGAAGACGACGGCGTAGCAGCAGCAACCTTATTCTTGTGATTGTGATTGTTAACGGTTTTGTCGTTAGTAATAAAATGGTTGTGAGGATCCAAGAATTGCTCCTTCTTATAACCATCGGCGTCGTCGTCGTCATCTTCGTCCTTCTCCTTACACTTTCTCAAAATTGGAGTGCGGCAATCGGAATCGTCGTGGAGGGACTTCGCAGTGAACATTTGGGGCCTGATCTGCGGAATCAAAATCAAAGCTTTTCTTTTTCTATTTTGACTCGGAGAGAGTTGGGTGGATTGTTAAGTAAAGTAGATTGAGGACTTAGCAAGGGATAAAAACCGATTCAAGTAGTTGACATTGGGCATTCATAAATAAAGCGAGGAGGAGGAGGTGGTGGAAGGCGTAGACGATGGCGGTAGAAGGCGGAGACGGTGGCGTGGAGGATGCGAGATAGGGGGTTGGGTGGACACTGGACAGGTAAGCTATTTTTATATATAATCACTCACACCGTCCATCATGCAGTAGTATTAGTAAAGACCATTTACTTGTCCTTTATGTTTTCAAAAGGGAGTATCATATGATCAAGTCTTTCACCAACCTATCATGTTAATTACTTCAAATCATAAAATAGTAGTTTAAGGTTTGATTTGATCATGATCCAAGTGTGAGACTTGAGATTAGGACATGTTGACCTCCTCGTATTATGACCGATTATTTATATGTAAAATTAATTTTTTTATAAATTAATAAAATTAAAATCATTTAAAAATTAAGTAATTGAGGAAAAATAAAAATTAATTAATCTTTTAAAAAGGGGACCAAAAATTAGATATTAATCCATCACTTTATACTATATGCTTCTTTATTAAAACTACGTATTATTAGTTCTCCCAAGACCTTACACTTCGGCGAGATTACTACTGAGTGTTGTTATTGTTGTCGCTTCTTTATGTTATATAAAATTTGGACTTAATTAAGTATTAAAATATGATGTTTAAAAATAAAAAATTAATCATTCAACTAAAATAATATCAAATTAGTTTTAATTTATCAAAATTTGAACAGTTCAAACCCAATTAAGCATTGCTAAAAAAGTCTATAACTCTAATTTGACGTGACCTCAATATCCAACACATTGATTTTACAGGATAAAGTTGAAACTTTCATTGATTAGAAGAAGCATAAAATAACAACTTGATGCATCAAAATGTTTTAATTCAGGTAGAATCAATTTTATTTAACTCCTTTTAGGATGTATTAGTGGTACACAGCATGTATACAACTTTGAATAAGTAACAACAATACGTGGACAACACATAAAGCATACATTGGACGTATCTTATATATAAGCACACGTCCTTTTTTCCTTGCCATGAAGGACAAGCAGGCATCGAATGACAATTAAATCCAATGCCCCTATTACAAAAGGGTCCTTCCAAGTGTATGGTTGTGATCACCAGCGTCTTTTTAGTCTTGTTTTTCGTTCTCCATTCTGAAGTTTTGAGGTTATCATACACTTTTAAGGAAAGTGATCTTTTAAAGTATGAACTTTTCATTAAATTTCAATCCACAAGGTCAAATCCCTGAATGAGTTCATTTACCTCCATAATAAAGTGTAGGTGGATCTTTCTGTTTAAGGTTAAGCAACACCTGAAATTTCAAGGTTTTGGTCTTCTGCTCTTGTTATTCAGCTACTTCACATTGTACTTTCCAGTTGGTAAATCAACAGTACAAATTCAATGCTTCCAATAAATTGGTACAAACAGTTTTCCAAGATCTCAGTAAATTAAGAGTTTGATCAATTAACAGAATAAAAACTTGAAGTCATTTGTCCAGCTAAAACTATTCACTGTCTCTATGATGCACCAAATTCAGAATTATCTGCAAATGAGCATATTGAGACCCTTTGTTCTAACCAGTTGAGATGCAGATATTGTAGATTTTACTTTGCTGAAACAGCCATAAGCTTTTAGGAATCTAAAATTGGTTGCGCACAAACAAGTCAACTCAATCATTATGAACATACTGGACATCAAGTAATGAGTTCTTGTAACGTATAAATATAATTCCGTCCAAGAAACATAAGAATCATCCTACCATTTACTGCACAAAAGCAATGCTTCTATCCAAGAAAACGAAGCAAAACACCGTCATTTCCCAGAACAAATCCCTTCCTGTCATTGATAAACCTGAGAAAAGAACATTACGAGTATCAACGGCTTGTGAATGCAACCTAGTAAGAAGTTTGACAGGTGCGATGACTGTTCAGATAATGATTTTAGCAGTTTCCAAAACACCAGAAGTATGGATCAAACCATAAACAGGTTACACAGACACCATATTAATTCAACTTTCTCTCCTTACTGATGTCTTTTGTACAAATTTCATGTACTTAGACTACTGAATCCAGTTCGGCTGAAGCAGAAGTTGATAATAAATCTTCCGAGCACTCAAAATCAAGATTCCAAATTGTTTTCCTTTCGTCAGTTTCTTAAAAACAAGTAAATTTTGAATCAAATATTGAAATGGCACAATTAATAGGGGAATGACATCAACATGGATGCTAGTGGAAACTGTAACTTTCTTGTTAATAGTCTCTCCCTATGTCACGGAGGAAACCGTTAATGAACTGAAAAATTAGACAAAATATTCAGCACTTAATTTGATTGGACTCACTTCACAGAATAAAGATTTGCGGCAATATTATCAGCTGCTTTGTCACGGATCCATGTCTTCCCGCCATTAGTGGTTCTCAACAGAACACCGCTACCTCCTGCTGCCCAGGCCTCATCCTGTTCAAGAGAAATCTCCGTAAGAGTTGAGAAACTCAACGAGGGAACTAGAGCAACATATTTTTTGTAAAATGCTCTACAAATATTTTGCAATATCTAGATTATAACCTAGAATATTTTCACCAATTATTGTGAAGCCATACTGCCACAATTAAATATGATAAGCTGTTAGTGTGTTACCTCTGAACGATACCCAACATCTAGAATACCAAAACCCCGACTTTGTACTGGAACTTCCTCAAAGTCCTCTGTTATCTACAACATCAAAAATCTTTATCACTCAACGATCAGCAGAGGGATGAAACCAAAAAGAGGAAACAATGCAACGGCCATGCATATGTGTTCGTAAAAACGAAGACTAGAACTTCATGTGGTTATCAAACACCAAAACTACTTGAAAGCAAACACTTGATCTTAAATTAGGAATACCATCTGAGGTACCGATATTTTCTCTATATTACAGTATAAAATCATACAATAATACCAGGATCTTAGTCGAAGTAAAATAAGAGGATAATGGTATGAGAATGCTCTCTTAATTTTGATAAATTGAGAATGATTTTTTATTTTTGATAAAAAATGAGAATGCCTTATTACATCTAGGAATATAAATTGAAAGGGAAAGATTCCTTTTCCATGCAGATCTTAACATGCATGTAGAAGATAATGCCTTATCAAACATAAGAAATTATTTAGTTAGGCCTCCTTGGCCACCAACGAAGTGCCAGATTTTTTCTTGGGAGCATGTGTTTGGTGGAAAGGATAGAAAACATATCTTAACATTCTAACATTCCTATTTCCACCTCTAATCTTCTTTTTCATCATCTACCTGCTGAGAGATGATTCTTAAATTTTTAGCCTTGTTCCATAACTAAAGTTTTCAAACGAAACATTATGTTTCTTTTTTATGTGATGGCTTACTATTCATTAAATTTATCTCAGTCTCGATACATGCTTCATGCCAATTTGCTTCAGTTGAATATGCCTTGCCAAATGCTTCTTTTTTGATGTACCATTTTATTGAAATCTGGCAGGAGAACGTGCTACTAACTTTTCAGCACTTTTCTGGATCTAATCTACAAGAGTTTGATGAAAGGGCAACAATAGAAAGTTGACCAAGGTTCTTGGGCTTGATACCATGTAAACAATTTTAAATCACATCATTACATCTTTGAATATGTTCATCATCATTCTTTGATGTATTCTTAATGCTAAAAGAAAGTGATTCCAAAGTGTACTTACTCCTGTTCCTTTACTGAGATAAAGCCCCCCACCACGAACTAAAAGCCAAAGGCCACCATCAGCCCTCCACCCCATGTTCTGAATTCTTCTTGCAATAGCTCTATTATGTGGCTGCCAAAATGGCTGCAAGTAGTGGATAGTAATGAAATCCTTGGTCCAAAAGCAGAATATGATAAACGAGATGCACATTCTCTGACAAAAAAAGAATAGTACAGAGCAAGAAAAAGAATCTCACCTGGCCAGGCTCCCACGTGAGATAGAAGTTACCACGACTTGAGACTGCAACATATCTGCCATCTGGAGAACGATTTACAGTATTAAAAGTTCCTGTGTAATAGCTTGCACCACTGATACCACTAGAAACTGTTCTGCAAAAGCATCAAAGGCCCATCAATGTCTCCCCACTCCAAAATTACATTTCTTCAGTTTAAGAAATCCCACAGAAACTTGGTTGATCAGTGATTATAATAGTTAACTGAACAATGATAAAAAGAGAGGAACCCAAACAAAACAAACATAACTTTCACGTCAGAAAGTAGGGGCAACAGAAATTAGTAAATGATCATTTCAGATGGATGTGGGGACAAAAAGGAATTAAATGAAAATTACTAATCACATATATCCTTCACTTGGATCACAACATTTCCAACATAAATTGGGTTAAACGCAAAATTAGAATTTACATGGCAGAATGAAATCACTATTTTCATGAATTTGAGAAAGAAGCCAAGTTGGTTGAAGCAGGAAAGCAACTCAAATGTTGCCATTCACGTTAACAAATTGTTAACAATTTCGAAAGGGACAGCAAGTCCAAAAGGGATTTTCAATGTAATCATTTAACATTAGTTCTAAATCTTTTTGATCAACTGAAGCTATTTCCTAAAGATAATTCACCAAGTTTCACACATAGGAACTCGATTACTCTACTACCGGGGACAAAACCTACCTATTCAGAGTCGCTGAGACAGTCTCCTGCACTGCAGCCTTCCAGTTATAGCCCCCATTAGAGGTAATATATATGGCTCCTTGGTCAGTTACCATTTCTGCACTTTTCTCCCCAGTAGCCTTTATGTACACCTGCAGATTTACAGAAGAATCAATTGCTAACCATTTGCTGCATCTGGAAGAAATAAATAATTCCTATGAATAGCAAAAGCTCTCTTCCTGGGAAAGAGAAAATCTGAGAGCCGCCATGTTTCCTTGCTCTACAGAGAAGGAAAAAAGATGATGATTGTGTTTTAATATGTATAAAAGCTTTCATGTCTCTGATATCCATTCGAACAATAGATACAACTGAAGCCAAAGTCCTTAGAAGTCGAAGTAGTATCTATCTAGTGTTTAGGATGACTTTACTATATCACCAGGAAGTTGAGCACTTAATGGTATCCTCTGCCAGGTTTCCCCAGCATCCGATGTGTACAGCAAAATTGCAGGTTTTCCAACAATCCATCCCTCCTTCCCTTTGAAGCTAATTGAATTAAATCTGTAGTTGAAATCTTCTTCTTCCGCAGATGGTATTGATCGAGGAACCCAAGTGTCTCCACCATCCTTGGTCTCCAAAATGGTCTGCCTGGTACCCAGCAGGAAACCTACAAAGTTCTAGATTAGAAACTAGGTCCCAGGCCTTCACCAATTAATGATCACCGCCATAAAATTGTCCATTAGAAACAAAATAGGTAAATGCAGTCTGTTACACAAAACTGCTCCTTATGCTAGTTGATGAATTGTATTCGGTAGGCACAGGCAGTTTTACACTTAAGCACGAATCCACCAGGAGAAAGATTTTCCAAAAGAATGACCTCACATGAAAAGATGGCAAGGCAGTCTTGGAAACAATTACCATGCCTCAAGTTCAAGCAGTCATAGGATGAAGACTTATGATATGACTACGAGTGAGAGATAAACCAATGATTAATGCTTTAATTTTTTCCATAGGGTATGATACAACCAACTTTTGAAGGCAAGGTTGCAGTAGGCATAGGTTTATAACTAAAGACACTTGACATTGGGATAAGAAGCTACCCAGTTCTTAAATCTGAAAAAGTCAGGGGTAACTCAGTCACCTCCAGTTGTAAAGGTCTGAAAATTGTCAGCACTATTCTCAATGAACAACAACTCAAGACTACACATCTAAGAGCTGCATTTTTCTCTAATAACTGATCTTGATGTACCTAGAGGGACGAGAATTTCACTTCACGACCACCGTATGGCCTTTACGAATCAGATAATAATGTCAATCAAATTCTAGCTAATCTCATTAGCAACCCAATAAACTACGATACTAAACAGAAAATATGAACTGGGTTCTGAATAAATTCTTTCACAACAGCAACAAAGTCTAAGAAATTTGATATAACTAGAACACCAAAGACTATAGTGAAGAAGACCGTAAATACCATGCTGCAAATTATCAGGGACAAAGGTGATGTCAAGGAGGACGACGCCAGGGTCAATGGGTAGATAAACTCTTTCCCACTCGGAGAGGGTATCTTCAGCCTTGGCAGGACGGACATGGATTAAAGGAGAGATAAGCGGTAGTGTAAGAGTGGTGGCACATTGATATACAAAATCTCTTCGGTTAGTAAGCTGTCTTGCACTGAGTTGGTGGTCAAGGGAAGCTCTGGGTAAGAAACGTGGTTGTTGGGTGTGAAAGTGAGGTCTCTGAAGAACCCAAGAAGTGTTGGTGGTGAATGGAGAGGCTAAAGAAGCCATCTTTTTGAGGGCTCTGTTTCAGATGCAGAAGTAGTGTAATGAATGTTTCTCTTATCCAAGTGGTGGTTATCATCAACCGCTACGCGGTCAGTTTCAAGCGTCTCATTGTCCATGTGGATATTCTTCTTTTCTTGCTTTCTCAATTATTTTTATGCTAAAATAATATATATTGTTAGGGCTAAAATAAATGTTATTTTTTAATATATTATTTAATAATATAACTTATATTACAAATTAATATTATTTCAATTTTTATTCAATTTATAGGGATATAATTGAAAACATAAGTCAAAATTAACATTCTATGAAACACAGTTACATACAAAACATTATAATAAAAATTCACCAAACTTTTTTATTAGAATTCTTATAAGTATTCAAACATATGAATATCTTTACTTTCTATAAATTTATTTTCCGATATATCAAATTCTAAATTCACTTTACTTTCTTGCTAGCTAAACAGGATTTAAAGGTATTCAGACATTCTATACGATATTATCCTGTTCATTCTAAATTTACTTTACTTTCTTGCTAGCTAAATAGGATCTAAAGGTATTCAGACATTCTATACGATATTATCCTGTTCAATCTTGTTTAATATTCAAAACGATATGGTTTGGATCATTGAACATAAGTTTAAAGACTCTTAAATCCTATCCAATAATCAAAACGACGTTGTTTTAAGAATTAACCAATATTAAACAGAGTAAAATTAGACAAAAAAATTCTCCCTTATAATACTTAATTTATGAATTTTATATTATACTACTAAAAAAATAGTACGAAATTTAAACGTACTATACCAAATATCGGTCGGTACTTGGTAGTATTAATATCGGTAAATATTGGGAGGTTTCGTAAATATTAAAAATTGAAGAATTAAGAAAAACCTAAATCTTTACATCTGCTGTTTCTCATTCTCTCACACACACAACCATCAAAACCTAACACAAACAACACCTCTCTCTTGTCCTGACTCTCTCAAGTCTCTTCTCCTGCCCGTCGTCATTGCTCCGCCGTCCATCCTACTACTTCTCCATGTTGTTGTTTCTCTGTTCCTATTAGGTGTCATCCTCATCATTGTCGTTGCTCTGTGTCACCGTTGTCTCGTTTCCTTCCATGGTTGCTTCTTCGTCTGACACTGTTTTTCTTCTCGTCGAGACTTGAGTGTCACCTCCTCAGCTCTTCTGCTTTGTGTGTAACAATTTGTACCAAAGTCAAGGTTGATGAATGACGATGGTGGCATTTTTTAAAAATGTTTGTCTGTTAGCTGTGTGTCTATTGGCTTTAGCATGAGACTTGTAGAAAACTTTTTTTTTTGAAAAATTAAATTGAATTAAAAAAAAAGAATTTCAGTGCAACACTTAATCCTACTAAAAGATGACAAAAACAATGACCAAATGACATCAATAAGCTAGAGAACTACCCGTGTAACATACAACCTCAAGTAAAACTCTTGGGTCTTTCTAAAACCAGGTAACTAAATTCCCCCAACGAAAGTTCCTCCAAAAGATTTCAAACTGGGGCTCAAAAGTCTCCATCAATTCTTTCTCCAAACGATTAAGGAAGTAAGAGATTTCTGATTTGAGCTTATTTTTTTTATTTTCGCGTTCGTCTGCACTCACGCGACTTGTAGAATGTTGAAATTTGATATGGTTTGATAAATTTATGGCTTGAGTTTGAAATGTTTAATAAATTTGTTGCAATGACGAGTCGACGAAAATTTGGTTGTGAAATTTGTGATTTTTATCGATTACAACTTTACAAATTTATAATTGAAATTAATAAAAACGTCAAAGTGTAGACTATAAAATTAGTTAATTAATTATATAATTATAGAATTTAGAGATAAATCAATAATTAAATTTAAATTGTGAATATTAAATATTTTGTCAAGAATCATATCTAAATTATATAAATTACTGTAATTTTTATTTTATTAATCATTATATCTAAACTTTTATTACTAATATATTTAACTTGTTAATATTACATTAAATTAAAAGGATTCATTTGTAATATAAAAGTTAAAGTTTAAGGATTATTTATGTGTGTGTGTGTTTATTCTTTATGATTTATGATGGAAAACTAGAACGAATGATATTTAATGAAAATTAAATTATATTATTGATAAGAAAAGTTAGAAAGTTGTGAACTTATGGTTGAATTGTGGAATCATACATAATCAATTATAATTGTAAGTTTATGGTAGAAATGTTGAATTGTGTAATCACATAAAAAATAGGTTATAATTATAAATTTATGATTGAGTTATATAATCACACTAAACGAGTTATAGTTATGATTGAATTATATAATCACACAAAATAGGTTGTAGTTATCAGTTATTGTTAAATTATGTAATCACATAAAATAAGTTATAGTTGTTGGTTTATGGTTGACTTACTTAATCACACAAAATTATTTATAATTGTGAAAGTTAAACAGTCACTTATATAGATTAGTGAAGTTCACTTGCATTTCTATGTCATATGATTGTTGAAAAGTTATTATTGCTCTATTTCTTTTTGTTATTTTGCACAATTTATTTCACATTTTTCATCTCATAAGTAGTTTGTAATAATGGTTATTAGCCTATTGACTTAAGGAATGAAAAATGAAAGACTTAGATCAAGTTCATTGCATAAGAGATGAAGTAGGACAAGTGTTTGTGACTGAAAATGACATCAAGAGAAGATGATTAAAGTACTTCTATAGTCTTTTTAATGAAGGCATAGATGACAACATCTCTTTAGGTAATCTTATGTAACATCCCACTATCATAGAGCATATACTAACATTTCAAAGAATATCTGAACACATATACCACGGAAGCGGCATATTAGAGCAGTCACATCAACTTATCGTGACATCATATAGAAAATAAGCATTTTGAAGAACTACGTTCTCTCATATCATTCATAGCCATAAGCTTACATTGTCATTACCTTCATTACACTCATAATTCATGTTTATACAATACATAACATGTGAACGTTCACAGCTTTATACAATGTGTACTACATAAATTTGGGTACTGAACCAATATAATCTAAGTAGACGCTTCATAATCAGCTGACCAAACCTTTGAGCCATTATTGGTTCCGAAACACACAATACTAGGCTGCTACTAGATTGTCTTAAAAGCTAAGTCACCCCAGCACCTGAAAATTAACGTTGCAATTTTGACGAGTTTGCAAACTTAGTGAGTGAATCATTATCGATGTGTTCACTCAAGTCAGAACACAACATCACAAACATATAATCTAAATTCTCAAAATATCATCACATTCTTCAAAACTAATTCCCATTTATCACATCATTTAGTTTAGATAACAATTCATGAAATATGTATCTCACATTCCAACCAACACATTATGAACATAACCATTTCATGTAGTCATCTCAAATAATCCAATCACTCATCTCAATCATTCATTTTAACATGTAAACAAACATTTTATATTATTATTTCAACACAATTCAGTAATTCTTCACAATTATCCACATGACACATACATGATTTGTGTGTGTGTGTGTGTGTGTGTGTGTGTGTGCAAATGCAAATGTAACTCAATTTTCTTTATATTTGTTGTGACCGAGTGCTAATTTAACTGTTCCGTATCCGTTGCGAATACCGGGCTTATTTCAAACACTGTCCTATACCCATTGTGGATATTAGGCTCACTACTTATTGAACCCGTGACTCTTTGTGCATATTTCTGAGCCTTAAGCTTCTTTCCACACTGGTCACTCCAGTTACAACTTCTTTATCTGATCATCCATATCAATGTCATGAAATGCATCAAATCACATAATATGCCATAAAAAACTTTCATTCAGCGTACATAGACATTTATCACATTTATTAGATCTAAGTCTGAAATTCAACATTTAGTTAAGCACTCATTTCCCACATTCACATATAAGTAGAAAGCACTTCCAATACATTCCTAGATATTGAGCTCCTCAGACAATCAATGTCCGGAATTATCATTATCACAATATCAATATTAGTTCAAAATATATATAAAGATTAATCAAGACAATTCAAACAAAAACACATATATAATTGAGATTGCATATCTAGGTTACTCACAGTATACTCTAGATTAGTTGTTGCCTTAATGATCCGGCAATGTCTAGAAGCTCTCGGTTAGTTTGTGCTTCTATATCATACAATACACACATATATACACATTACTAACTTGTTTAATCAAATGAGTACTCAATCATACACATGTATAGGTGTTATGTTTAATGCATGCTTTATTGACTATCCCGAGTATGTAACCTTATTCACAAGTCTTGCTCATTCATTCATTATAACTTGTATATATCTTGTTTGCAATTAGGTTATGCCTTAAGTAAGTTTGGTTACTCTTAATTCATCAATCATACATTCACTAATCCTTTTCTAGCATTATATTTGCAAAATTTACCAATTCTCATTCAATCATGCCTAATTCTTTACCCATATCCTTTGAATCACATTTGCGGTCATAAGGACATCTTTATATGATTAACAACTCATACTTCGCAAATTCATATAAATTGATATCAAACAATTCAATTCTCACGTTATAACATCAATTATCAACTCAAACTCATCAAACACTTAACCAATTGATTCAATAGCAAACTAAGTTCATTTTAAGCCTCAATCAAGTCTAAATGCACTAAGATAATGTAACTTATCCTTAGTTAATTCCACAATCACACAAAACATCATGTTCTTCACTTCAAGGCCTTTCCCACAATCATGTAAGCGTTCCCACAATCATGGGATGAGTGAACAGAACGTTCAACATCCACTTCCTTCAATTTCGTTTCCAAACTTGTTTTTAGGATATGTTTTCAGGTCAGTTTTGCATGGCCATTATGACATAGAAAATGAGGTATTTAGGCAATACATTCTTCTAAACCAATGTTTCTATATGTCTTAAGTTTCTAACGACATAAAGTTAATGTAGTTTGGTTCAGTATTCTGGGAGTTATACCCAAAATACTACAGACTATTCTCAAACAACGACAACACTCAACACTCAACTTCAAGCAAAATTAAAAAACCTATAGAGACAAAACTCAAATTCAATTTCTTCATGAAAATTGTAGCCGTATGTCTCTAGTTTAATTTAAAACTAAAATCATCCCATTTGAATATTGACAGATCAAGATATGGCTAAAATATAGATGCCTATTTGGAGGAAACACTCCATCTAACATATTCCAGCACACTTAATCATCAACATCTTATACAATTCATCTCCAATCAATCATCATGTATATTATACTCACATATATCGCAATAAAGCAATCAAATACTTACTTATTTATCTCAAAATCTCTTCAATTAACAAGCTAAAAAGCCTTCCAAGCGTTCAAACATACTCTAAGAACTATATGGAATGAGAAGGATTTCTAAACACAAGATGAAGGCTACGAAATTTTGGCAAAAATCCAAGGGTTATAGAGGTGGTGTGACAGTGTCGTTGATTTGAAGAAAGAAAAAGAAAACATAAGACCAAAACATGAAAGAAGGTGGTCTTATAAGTGTGAGAGATGTGGATGAGGTGTGTGGTGAAGCAAATGGACACTTGGCTGGACACTTGTTTTGCTAAGAGCCATGTTATGTGTCTTTGTCTTACACTCCAATTGTCACTCCATAACTAGTCCATTTGTCATTTAATCACAAGGCCATGTGTCATTCAACTACACCACCATTTATCACTCATGAATTCAAGCCATTTGTCACTCTATTATTAACGCCATATGTCACCATTTCATAGACCTAACCAACCTAAATTCCCTTGTATCACTTTATCTTGCTCTTTAATATTTTTCTTAGACTAGATGCACATATCACTTCATCAATTACTTAATTGTAACGCTAAATTCCCAATTTACTAATTATAGTCCATCAAAACAAATTTCAAGACAAAATCAACACACAATTACATCATGATCAATAAAAACCTTTCCTACCCCGGACATGTCAATTGAGTACATATACTATCTTATAATCATTTTTAAATTATGATTCATATGTGTACACGAATATTATGAATGTGAATGAAATACATCTAGTAAATTCTTAAATGAAATAACTCATATGACTCAATCTAACAGTTTAATCTCGTAACAATTTTAGGAGGCAGAATATTACATCTTAGCACGTCCAAAGAGGTTTCGTAAGATGAATCGTTGCAGGTAGATTACAATGATAGAAATTGAAAGAGCTTTGAGAGAGATGAATAGTGGAAGGGCAGTAGGGCCTGATGAGATACCTATAGAGGTGTGGAAGAGCCTAGGCGAAGAGGGTCTTACTTAGGTAGCTAAGCATTTTAATGTGATCCTTAAATCAGCCAAAATGTCAAATAAGTGGAGACTTATTAAGTTAATTCATCTATACAAGAACAAAGAGGACATCCAAAATTGTAACAACTATAGAGGCATCAAATTACATAGTCACACCATGAAGTTGTGGGAGAAGGTAATTGAAAAGAGAGTGAGAAAGGATGCTCCTATCTTAGAGAACCAGTTTGACTTCATGTCAAGAAGGTCTAAGACAGAAGCTTTACATTTCCTAAGAAGATTAATGGAATATTATAGGGAAAGACAGAAAAATCTATACTTGGTTTTATTGATTTAGAGAAGGAATATAACCGAGCACCAAAGGAAATCTCGTGGAGGTGTTTAGGGGTTAAGGGATTTCCTTTTACCTATATATGAGTTGTTAAGGATATGTATTAATGGGTAAATACTAGAGTAAGGATGATAAGGGGAAATACAAAAAAAAATTCTATCAATATTGGGCTACACCAAGGCTACATATTGAGCACTTTTTTATTTGTAATTGTGATGAATGAGCTCGCCAAGAATATTCAAGGGGATGTGCCTTGGAGTATGTTGTTTGCTGATGATATTGACATAGTGGATAAGACAAAGTAGGGTGTCAATGTCAAGCTAGAACGTTGAAGGGATAAGTTAGGGTCGAAGGGTCTTTAATTAAGCAAAACTACGATTGAGTACTTATAGTGTAACTTTTCGAGTCATAAGGTAGCTGTCGATATAGAAGTAAAGATTGATTCAAAAGTTACATTAAAAAAGGGCTTTAAGTACCTAGGGTCTATTATCCAAAGCAATGGAGAGATCGATGAAGATATAATCTATCGTATCAAATTAGGGTGACCTAAATGGAGAAATACATTAAAATTTTTATGTGAAAAAAGGATACCACTTAAGCTCAAAGGTAAATTATATCATTTAGTGATTAGGTCGACGATGTTATATGAAGCAGAGTTTTGGCCTATCAAATAAGTGTATAGTTATAAGTTAATGGTGGTGAAGATGAGGATGTTACATTGGATTTGTAACCTTACTAAAAGAGATAAGATCAGAATGTACTGGTAAGAGACAAATCAAAGGTCCAGTATTAATAAAAACTAAGAGAGACAAGACTTAGGTGGTTCTAACATGTAAAAAGGAGCACCCTAATATTCTAGCGAGAAAATAGTACTTAGAGACTGTAAAAGGGAAAAAAGAAGGCCTACGAAGAACTAGGAGAAGTAATTAAAAACGATATGACTTTGTTGGAACTTATAAAGGATATGCCTACAATAGAAAACTTTGACGTACTAGGATACGGATATAAGATCTCATAGAAAGAGGTCTTTCTTGTTCTTTTAGGTCTGTTAAACATTTTCCTAGGAGTCTTTTATTTTATAATTAGCCTCATTTTTTAAATATGCAGTACTTCACTCCTAGTTATTTAGCCTAAGCAATTTCTTACATAGGGATGGCAATGCCCGACCCTACTCTCTCAGCAGCGTGACTCAAACCTAAGCCAGACCTGAATTATTAATATTTTTAAAAGACAAAACAACTTTATTATGCCATTACCCATTGTGCCTCAGGCTGGGTTGGACTCGAGTAGAACTGCGCTCAAGGCCCAATCAACCTGGGCCTGACCTATTGACTTCAGGCTAGGTCAGGCTCGGGCCCTTTCCCATCCATGTTCTTACTTAGTCTAGTTACCTTCTTGTAATTGCTGGTTTAATTTATTCTTATAGTTGTCTTTTTTCTAGCCTGTGTATTTATTTATTTATTTTATTTTTGTTAATCTTTACTATGTTCTATATATACTGTATTATGCAATGCATTACATGTTTTTATATTTTTATTTATAAATATTTATTTATATTCATTATTTTGCATTACATATGGGTCTATTATTTTGATTATGCAGTACTTCACTCTTAGTTATTTAGCCTAAGTAGTTTTTTACTAAGGGATGACAATGCCTGACCCTACTCTCTCGGCAGTGCGACTCAAACCCAAGCTAGACCTCAATCATTATTTAAAAAAAAAAGACAAAACAACTTCGTTTTGTCGATACCCATTGGGCCTCAAACTGGGCTCAACCCGAGCAAAAAACTGAGCTCAAGGCCCAATCAAACTGGGCCTGACTTGTTGACTTTAGGCTAGGTCGGGCCTGGGCCCTTTCCGATCCATGTTCTTACTTAGTCTAGTTACCTTTCTAGTAATTGCTGGTTTAATTTATTCTTGTACTTGTCTTTTTTCTAGTATGTGTATTTATTTATTTATTTTATTTTTTGTTAGTCTTTACTATGTTCTATATATTGTATTATGAAATGCATTACATATTTTTATATTGTTATTTATACATATTTATTTATATTTATTATTTTGCATTATATGTGGGTCTATTAAAAGCAGCTTCTCTAATAGGTAAGGGTAAGACTGCGTATTACTAAACCTCCCAAACCCTGCGGTTCAACAGGACTCTCAACGGATGTTGTTGTTGTTGTTATTGCTGTATATATTTTAAAGTTGTGTGTATACTTTTAGAATATAAGAAGTGCATTTGTATTTTTTTTAAGTTGAGTGATAAATATTTTTATAATAAATGATAATCAAATTATTAATTTAATTTTGAAATATGTCTTTATTTATTTTATAGATAAATGGAGGAAAGTTCAAGTATTTATAATAATTCAATCGCTTCAAGTTTAGAAAGATTTGATGATCGAGCTTAGGTTCATGCTAAATTGGTTCCTAGGATAAAGAACTATACCATTTGTTTGTATTGTAATAAGCATTTGAAAGTTGAGGTAATCGTCAGATTAAAGAAACATTTAGCTGGGATCAAAGGTGATATGTAGCCTTATAAGAAAATAAGCCATAATATGAAATAACTAATTAAGACTTTACTTAAAGAGTATGAATATCAAAAGATAAAATGCAAAGATTAAACATCAAAATTGGTAGTGATTTTTTTTTGGGTAGTGGTTAGGATAATAGTGGTGTTTGGCCTTTATTTTGATTAAAGGACAACACGTAGCCTTTTGTTTTGGTTTATGAGCGTGCCAGGAATTTAAAGTATTTCCAATTGTTTTAGTTTATGAGCGTGCCAGGAATTTAAAGTATTTCCAAACTAAAGAAATAAGGAAAAAAGATTGCGTCTCGTAATCTGACTGAAATCAAAACGACTGTGTATTGCTAGAAAAGGGACAAAAATCTAACAGAAAGAACTTTGCTTTATTGATAAACAAATCGGCAAAACGTAATGACTAAGAAATTGAAAATTTGTTGAGAACAATTGAAAAGGTAAGGCTAATGCTAAGGAAAAAATAAAAGAATGCTGAGAAAGAAATAAGCTAAATAGGTTCAAAGATTTGCTGGGATGCCAGGCTTTTGATATGTCAGAAGTTGTAGAGCCTTCTTTCTTCTTCAAAACTCCTATTTATAGCCGAAGATGTTGAGTGTCCCAGTCCAATCCAACTTGTAATCTTGATAAAATTTTATCTTTCTAGATAAAGATAAATATTTGGATAAAACCCTATCTTATCCAATAGAGATAGAGTTTTAGCTGGTGACTATCATCTTATCCTTTTTTCTTCTCTTTAAACTTGGACTCCTAGACTCCCAATTCAACTCCAACTCTAATACATCCTTCTCTACTGGACACTGAAATCTGATGGGCCAAGGCCAGTGTCTGGACTTGCTTTGGGCTTCGGGTTTTTTTGGCCCAAAACAGTAAAAATAGGCCGAACCCATTTTTTGGTGTAAACAAGTGGGGATGTTAAAGATGTTAGTATTTTTACCCAACAGGAAGGAAATTTTGCATTTGATGTTAGGAAAAGGAAAAGACAGATGTCTAGTTTCTTACACCACAAACAACTCATAAAGTTTAGCCTTCAATATATAGTGCCTTACAATTTAGAGAAGCGACTCATTATGTAGACATGGCAATGGCTAGATGGTAGTATGATTCATGTATAACATTCAATATTGCTTAGTCTTATTGTTATTAACCTATGATAGATGTTATTACCTCTTACAATCTAGGATACAAAGCTCTTTCAATTGATGACTACAAAGATAAACTTCTGAGCAGCTCTATTAAATGAAATAGAAAGTTATTTGGATAAAACAAGAATGACTTGGGTTACTTATGGGTGTTCAATTTTGTGTGATGGTTGGACAAATAAAAAGACAGGAGTCTATTATCAATTTTTAGTTTATTCTGCAAAGGAGACAATGATTTTGAAGCCTATTAATGCATCTGGTCTTGTTAGAAATGCTGATACTCTATTTCAAATATTTAATGAAGTTGGGACTAAACAATATCATTACAGACAATGATTTTGTTTACAAAGCAGTTAGAAGAAGATTGCAAAGTAAGTATAATTCTTTCTATTAGACATCGTGTATTGCATATTACATTGACCTAATGTTGAAAAATATAGAATATGTTAGATATTTTCCCATTATTGATGAGATTGTACAAAAAGCAAAAAAAAAAAAAGAGTGACCAAGCTCATCTACAATCCTGCAATTACATTGTAATTCCGCAAGTGTGTTTTCGAAAACACACTTGCTTCACTAATGGTAAGATTTTGTATCATCCTGTAATTACAAGATTTGCAACTAATTTCTTACTACTTTAATGTTTTGTTCTAGTGAAGAAGGAGTTGAGGTAAATGTTCACAAGTGATAAGTGGATTTTATCTTCGCATGCTAGTTTTAATGTTAGATTGGAAGTTGCTAGAATTATACTTGAAGATCTTAAATTTTGGTCCTAATGTCAATTTTTCGTTTGAGTTTGTGAGTATTTGGTAAGGGTACTTCATCTGGCTAATAGTGATGAGAAGGCAATCAAGGCCAATCTAAAAAATAGACTTTCTTCATACTCACCATATCTTTCAGTTATCAATGAGAGATAACAAAAACAACTTTACTTCCCGCTATTTGCAGCTGAGACATTTTTGAATCCTAGTATCTATTTCAAACCAATTTTTACAAGAAAAATTGAAGTTAATAGGAGAATGTTATTATTAACTATGACAACAATTTTTGCCCATGAGATAATACAAAAGCTCCTAAGCTTAGAAATGAAGATTTATAAGGATGCTTATGGTGATTTTAGGATGTCCATTATTATTCATCAAAGAGACAAACTTGATCTAGGCATATATGTTTTTCATTTTTATTAATTTTTGAAAACTAATCATCAATTTGTTTTGCTTATAATGTTACTTTTGTTATCTAACAGTTGCTTGATGGGATCAATTTAAAAGTAATGTTCTAAAATTGCAAAGGTTTACAATTGAAATCTTGAGTCAATATTTGAGTATAACAGGGTGTGAAAAGAATTGAAGCATATTTGAATTCATCTATTTCAAAAAAAGGAATAGAATAGAATATAAAAGATTTAACGACTTAGGCTTCGTTTGATATAATTTAAAACATCAGAAAAGATATGTTATTATCATTATTAAATTGAATATAATTTCTTATAATTTAATTTTCTTTGTTTACTAAGACTTTTAATAGAACAAGTAATTTTATAGATTTAATTTGTCTCGATTATATCGATCTTTTAGCGGATTGAGTTTTTGAGAAACCAAGTTTAATAGATAAGAGTAACTTAAAAGATAATCTTAAATGATAAATTATTGACATGTCATTTGGTGCAATAAATTTGAATGATGATGATAATAAAACTCCTCTCAATAATTAAAATTTGTATTAAATGAGAACTAAGGTCAATGCAATTTGAGCAGATATTCGATTAAATGTAGCATTAGGTTTTCATTTATTCTCTTTTTTTAATTTCATTTATATTTGATGTATATATTAAATTCTATATATGCAATATAAATATAACTATAATTTTTTTTCAATTTATTTATTATTCTTTTTATTTGATATTTTGATGTAATTATTATTTATTATGTGATGAAATTTCAACATTTTAAGTACTTTGTATTATCCTTAATTTTATATCTGTTTAATGATTAAATAAACTTTTTTAGATTAATTATGGTTATTATTTATATATGAAATATGTGAAAAGTATTATTAATAGAAATAAATAGATTGTTGTTATTTTAAAATTTTATTGTTATAATTTTTAAAAACAAAGTTGATGTAAAATTATAAATTATATAGTACATTAATTGAAGGATTATTTTATAATTTTTAAAAATTTAAGGATAATTTTATAATTTTAAAAAATCATCCAAACGATACTCGATATTGACTAATACTAGTACAATACCATACTAAAACTAAATCTAACACTAATACCGGTATGATATTTATAATATTAAAAAGTCTACAATGAAAGAATTTATTCAATTATAAACTTTTTCAATATAGTTTAAAGTTTTTTTAATAATAAAATTCCCAATAATTTATATAAATTACTGTTTGGCCTTTATTTTGATTAAAGGACAACACGTAGCCCTTTGTTTTAGTTTATGAGCATGCCAGGAATTTAAAGTATTTCCAAACTAAAGAAATAAGGAAAAAAGATTGCTCCTCGTAATCTGACTGAAATCAAAACGATTGTGTATTGCTAGAAAAGAGACAAAAATTTAACAGAAAGAACTTTGCTTTATTGATAAACAAATCGGCAAAACGCAATGACTAAGAAATTGAAAATTGTGAATGACAATTGAAAAGAAAGACTAATACTAGGAAAAATAGAGGATTGCCGAAAAAGAAATAAGCTAAATAGATTCAAAGATTTGCTGGGATGCCAGGCTTTTTTGGTATGTCAGAGGTTGGAGAGCTTTTCCTTCTTCAAAACTTCTATTTATAGCCAAAGATGTTGAGTGTCCCACTACCATTCAACTTGTAATCTTGATAAAATTTTATCTTACTAGATAGAGATAAAGATTTGGATAAAACCCTATCAGATCCAATAGAGATAGAGTTTGGGCTGGTGACTATCATTTTATCCTTTTATCTCCTCTTTAAACTTGGACTTTTAGACTCCCAATCTAACTCCAACTCTACTACTTTCCTCTTTGCTGGACACTGGACTCTGATGGGCCATGGTTAATGGATTTCTTTTGGACTTCGAACTTTGGGCTTTCTTCGGGCTTCGAGTTTTTGTCCATCTGGTTAGATCCTTCGGATACTTTGTCTCTCAAGGTTATACCCAAAAGTCCTCCACCTCTGATTGGTAATAACTCAAGTAACTCCTTGTACTGGCCGTCCGGACATAAGTCATTGAATGGACATGGACATTGAAATTTCAAAAGGTTCTCTGATAGATACTGCGCCAAATAGCAACCCCGAGGCAGACCCATTCGATGTTTCCTTTTAAAACATGACCTCCTGAGCTCTCAAAAACTCTAGTACTATCAATATATAAGGGCTACTTCTCATTCTCTATTCACCACCCGAGAAGACGGTTTTTCGAAACTTCCCCAAAGCTTCTTCTATTTCTCTCCTGGCACTCCCGTCGTTCCGCTGTCGTCAACACCGTCGCACAATCTCTCAGCATTCGGCTTTCTAACATCGTTGAAGTCCAGCCGTCCGAAAACGTTCGTCGGTACGCCTACGTTTCCTTCTCCTCTTTTCATTTCTACGACTTTCGTTAACTCTAACAAACTACGTTCTTTTCTAGAAGCACTTTCTTCTTTCGACTGTCACAAGATCTGCAAACCGCTCAACAGGATGTCAGGTACGAATCTTCTCGAACTCCATCATTTTGATTCTGGGTGACCATTGTGCTTTCTGGTGACTTTGAGAGTTCCCAGTGACCTCCAAAGTTTTGGGTGTCTCTGAAATTTGAAGTTTGGGAATTATTGCCTGGTTAATGTAGTGAGTACTGGGGTGTGTTTTAAGAATGTATTTGCTTGCAAATAATTTTGGAAACTCCCATTTGCAGGGAAAATTCTGCTAAAATTTTCTTTGAACACTGACTCCCCATTTCTATATTGCAAATTTGGGAACCCCTCTAGCTCTCTCTACCTCTGCAACCTCGGTCACCGAACAGGTATTGACCCCTCTTTTAGTGTTTCTTTGTCCTTCAAAATATTCCTTCGTTTTAAACACATCTATTTATTATTTAGGGCAGCCTTCAGCAATGTCTAACCGTTTCTCCGTCCTCCCCAACTCCTCCGGGCATGCCCTTTCTGCTGCTTAAGGGGGAAACCCTTCTCCTCCATCGGGATTCCTTCACCGCTCCTACGTGGATTCCTAATGCGTCGGAGTACGGAGCCTGGGTGGCCACTTTGCGGCCACACTTCGAAAGTCGCTGGAAGCAGGTTGGTATAGCTGCCCTTATCGAGCTGTCCCTACACCAGCAGTATTTCGCTAGGGACCTGATCATGAGAGTCCTGCGCTTCTGGAGCCACGGCTGCAACTCTTTCCTCTTTTCGCATGATCCAATGTCGGTGACTTTGCAGGATGTTGTGGCGATTACTGGCCTCCCTCTGCAAGGGGAGGAGGCTGCCTCTGCTGTTTTCCCAGAGGAAGACAGCTCTTTAGATGAGGCGTTGGTTTCTCTGCCCACCGCCTCTTCTTTCAGTGGGGTGAGTGCCTCTTAACTTGGTTGCTGCGTACTTCTCCTCTGTTTCCCAGCATTCCTAACCACTCGTTTTCCTCTTTTGCAGGTAATAAGGCAGGCCAAGGATTTGGACTTGTCAAGTCAAAATCTGGCTCTGATGTGGTACTTAGTTGCCAAGTACATCACTTGTTCCCCAGCTGGCCGGCTTACCAAGGAGACCAAGAACTTAGCCCTTGCACTCCACCAGGGTCAGCAGGTCTCTCTAGCCAGCATTTTCCTCGGTCACTGTTACCGGGGACTATACGTGGCTGTCACCTCAGAGCCTTTCAAGGAGCTACCACCATCGGCTTGGCTTCTCCAATTATGGCTCCTTCTATACTTCCCAGCACTATGCTCTTCAGCTTTGCCTTAGATGGATGAGGTCGCCCCTGGGATTGCAGCTTCTTACTACCCCTGCCCCCTATCTCAGGAGGAGGTAGTAAGTTACTTTCTGAACTTGAGGGGGCAGGACGCCCCTCCTATGTTTCTTTTTTATCTCGAGGAGGAATGGGATATCCGCCCAGTACACTTACAGCGGTATATGTCTGGCATGCTTGAGGAGCATAAAAGAAATTGGCGTTTGGTTTGCGAAGCTCGGCACTTTTTGAGTGGGACCTCTGCTATATTGAAGGGGGTGGTAAGCAATTGGGGGTCTGCTGCGAGATTTATATGCCACAGCTGTGGTGCCGTCATTTTGGTTTGATACAGGGTTGTCCGGACGTTACCCAACGTCTTTTTAAACTAGACGGCAGTAGGGTCTCTTTGTTAGAGGTCGACATTAAGGAGTTCATTGAGAAGCGCCGGGAAAAGCTATCGGACCCTGGAATACTGCCAATCGTTTGTGTTGAGAGGAATCCGGCTTCGATGATCGACTCTTTCGATTCCTGGTGGGGGCATCTCTCCCAGACCTTCATTCTTTCTCTGTCTGATCAAGGTATGTCCGGTAATTTTCTGTTCGCCTAGGGCTTCATGTCAATATTTGACTCTTTCTTTGCTTTCAAGTGCCCTTTCTTCCTTGGCTTCAAGAGGAAAGTCGTCTGCTGCCTTAGGCAAGAGCAAAATCCGGAAGACCGACCAAGGTAACCTTCCTTCTTTCTGCTTTCTTCCTTTCTCTATTTCTCTCTGATTTTGTCTATGGTTTGCAGCTCTCTTAGGTGAAAAAAAACCTAAGCAACCTAAGGCCTCCTCCAGTGTCAAAGCTAAACAGACACTGGACAAAAAGCAGACTGCTTCTGCTGGTTCCAGTAGGTCTGGGAGGTTGGCTAGTCAGCCAAAATTCAAGTGAGTCGCTGGTACTCTGGAGGTCTCCAGCGATGAAGGTTCAAAGGGAGCAGGTGGAGAGGAGGAAGTCCTGAGCTTCCACGAGGTCTCCCGGGGCTTGGAATTTGTTGGTGGCCAACAGGACACTGTACCTGTGGCCACCGAGGACATCATGGGCACCAGGACCCTTGGTGACCAGGCCCCTTCTCCCACAGCAGTATGAACTTTGTCACGCCAACCTCCTTTGTGATGACACATCCTTACTGATTCGTGCTTCTCCTTTGCAGGCTCTGGTGTCCATTAGTGCTGCCGTGGAGGAAGAGCTATCTTGGGGGGACCCTTTGGCTGCAATAGACCTAAGTGTCTTCGATCCTCCTCCCGCTATCCCCATTGTGGTGTCTCCAGAGGAAGCAGTTGCTGCCAAAGAAAAGGTGAAGGTTTTCTTCTCTTCTGATTTTGACTCGTTGGGTGAGGATACTGTACAGGAGTCGCTCCAAGCTATGGAGGTTCTTCTGTCCTCGAACCTCTTGGCCACTAAAAAGGTAGTGCTGCACTCCTTAAAAGGTAGAATCAGTAGCTTGCAGGCCCAGTTCTCCACCTGTTCC